>JAHHUM010000875.1:1025012-1240084 GCA_036173005.1 Crenichthys baileyi
ATTTCACATGCTGTTGTGCAAATGGAATAGACAACAGGGGGAAATCTTTGGCGATTAGCAAGACACACTCAATAAAGGAGTGGTTCTGGAGGTGGGGACCACAGACCACTTCTCAGTACCTATGCTTTCTGGCTGATGTTTTGGTCACTTTTGAATATTGGTGGTGCTTTCACACTCGTGGTAGCATGAGACGGACTCTACAACCCACACAAGTGGCTCAGGTAGTGCAGCTCATCCAGGATGGCACATCAATGCGAGCTGTGGCAAGAAGGTTTGCTGTTTCTGTCAGCGTAGTGTCCAGAGCCTGGAGGCGCTACCAGGAGACAGGCCAGTACACCAGGAGACGTGGAGGAGGCCATAGGAGGGCAACAACCCAGCAGCAGGACCGCTACCTCCGCCTTTGTGCAAGGAGGAACAGGAGGAGTGTGCATGTGTCTGCACAAACGTTTAGAAAGCGACGCCATGAGGACGGTATGAGGGCCCGACGTCCACAAATGGGGGTTGTGCTCACAGCCCAACACCATATGCTGGTGCGGTTGGCCCTGGGTTCCTCCTAATGCAGGACAATGCTAGACCTCATGTGGCTGGAGTGTGTCAGCAGTTCCTGCAAGATGAAGACACTGAAGCTATGGACTGGCCCGCCCGTTCCCCAGACCTGAATCCGATTGAGCACATCTGGGACATCATGTCTCGCTACATCCACCAACGTCACGTTGCACCACAGACTGTCCAGGAGTGGATGCTTTAGTCCAGGTCTGAGAGGAGATCCCTCAGGAGACCATCCGCCGTCTCATCAGGAGCATGCCCAGGCGTTGTAGGGAGGTCATACAGGCACGTGGAGGCCACACACAATACTGAGCCTCATTTTGACTTGTTTTAAGGACATTACATCAAAGTTGGATCAGCCTCTAGTGTGTTTTTCCACTTTAATTTTGTGTGTGACTCCAAATCCAGGCCTCCATTGGTTAATAAATTTGATTTCCATTGATGATTTTTGTGTGATTTTGTTGTCAGGACATTCAACTTTGTACAGAACAAAGTATTCAATGAGAATATTTCATTCATTCAGATCTAGGATGTGTTATTTGAGTGTTCCCTTTATTTTTTTGAGCAGTGTATTTCAATCTATGGATTGAATCTATATTAGAGTTTCACTTTCTGAAATGAGTAAAAATATTTCATGATCTCTATTTTTTAAACTGTACTTTTGAGCTGTACAATTATTTCTTAAGAATCTGCTAAGCTTTATTTTCATAATTTACAGTTAGATTTTTGGATTTGTTTGGGCAAATATTTTTATTTGTATGCATTTTATTAAATGTATATTCTTTCTAAAGATTCACTAAAATGGTAAATGGGAAACTCAAATCAAAAGGGTTTGTAAAGAAAGTGAAAGTGGTGATTTAGGACATTAAATAAAGTAGTTAATTAAGACCTTAGTATAAAATGATAAAATGGTTATTGGTTTTATAACCAGGATCAAATTGTAATGATGTATTTGATATTGAAGCTGTGTGTATGATTGGATTGAATTTACCAAATCTCTGTATATAACTTGGATTTGACAACTACATTGAGAAGACATTTGTTGTGAAATGGCACAGGATTTATAAATAAATTGAATTACTTTGACAAAATTACACACACACACACACACACACACACACACACATCACCTGTAGAGACACTCAGAGTTCAGCTTGCTAAATATATTAGCCAGGATGTGCCTGAGGTTCCTCTTCTTCAGCTCTGTCAGTATATCCACCTTCCCCAGGCCCATCTTCCTGCCAATCAGCCCTGCCAAAGGCATAGCGGTCCTGAACATCACTGGAGTCCTGGCTAATGCTGCTGTGAACTTCAACTCGTTCTTCAGGCTCGGACTTTGACCAGAAGACATCTGAACCTTGTGCTGGCAGATAGCATGAACTAGCTGCAAAGCTGGAGTCAGAGAGAGATTGACTGGGGTTGTCCTGAGAGGAGTCATGGCAGGATAAGCAGGATCTGCACTGTGAGGTGTTACGTTTTCAAGCTTAGATGAAGCGGCTCTCAGCGGGGTGTGGGAGTCATTTTTTGTAGAAACCAGAGTATTAAAACATTTAGCAGACATTGTGCTGCAAGGGGTGGCATCTGCAAAAACGTCATCATTAGACTGGCTGCTACATCTCAGAGGATCTTCATGCTTTCCATTTGCTGGGTCTTCCTCGGACTGAGAGCCACCTTCTTTAAGAGTAGAAAGGCGATGGTGACGCTGCAAACGGGAGCGCCTCCTTCCATCAGTCAGATTTGGGGTCTGACTGATTCCTTTGGAAGCAGACAGGAGAAGCTCCTGGAATGAGCCATCGTGGTCCACTGAGGAGTCTTGTGATTTATCAAGTGTTAAGGAACTGAAACCACTGTCTTCATACACAGACCTGTTCCAAAGTTAAAAAGAGGGCAACATTAACATGGTTTCAGATTCAATTCTCTAAACATTTACAGTAAATGATTAAATGAGATACCTACCTTTTCCCCAAAAACACAGAAATATCAAGATTAACGGCATTAAGGAATTTAATACTGTAGCAACTACAGAGATTCTATCACAGTAAGACTATATGCTGGAAGCCCTAGAAAACCATCCTGAAATCAGACAGGGAAGTTCAAACCTTGGAGAGCGACAACTTATCTTCTGAGAAGATAAACAATAGACCTTGGCTATAAATAGAGGTACAGTTATTTCACAAAAGTGAGTACACCCCTCACATTTTTGTAAATATTTTATTCTATCTTTTGACTGGACAACACTTGTGACACTTCAATACAATGTGGTCAGTATACAGCTAGTATAACAGTGTACATTTGCTGTCTCTCAAAATCAGACAGCTATGAAAGTCTAATCTGCTGGCAACAAAAGTGAAAAATCTGAAGTGTCAATGTTTTATGTGGCCACCATTATTTTCCAGCAGTGCCTCAACTCTCTTGGGCATCGAGTTCAGTAGTGCTTCACAGGTCGCCACTGGAATCCTCTTCAGCTCCTCCATGACAACGTCACAGAGCTGGTGGATGTTAGGTCTGGAGACATGCTTGGTCAGTCTAGCACCTTTACCCTCAGTTTCTTTAGCAAGGCAGTGGTCGTCTTGGAGGTGTTTTTAGGGTCGTTTTCGTGAATCATGGTCTGCTTCAGTATGCCACAGTACATGTTGGCATTCACGGTTCCCTCAATGAACTGCAGCTCCCCACAGATGGGAGCACTCACATGCAGCCCCAAACCATGACACTCCCACCACCATGCTTGACTGTAGGCTAGACATACTTGTCTTTGTACTTTGTACTCGACCATGGCGAGGCCTGTTTTGAATGATGAACCTGTCCTGTTAAACTGCTGTATGGTCTTTGCCACAGTGTAGCAGCTCAATTTCAGGGTGTTTGCAGTCTTCTTATAGCCTAGGCCATCTTTATGTAGAACAACAAATGTTTAAGATCCTCGGAGAGTTCTTTGCCATGAGGCGCCATGTACTTCCAGCGATAACACCAAATTTGACACACCTGCTCCCCATTCACACCGGACCCTTGTAACACTAACGAGTCACATGACACCGGGGAGGCAAAATACTGATTGTGCACAATTGGGACATTTTCACTTGGGGGTATACTTACTTTTGTTGCCAGCAGTTTAGACTTTATTGTCTGTGTATTTAGTTATTTTGAGGGGACAGACAATTTACACTACAAGCAGTATGCCGACTACTTTACATTGTATCAAAATGTCATATCTTCAGTGCTGTCCCATAAAAAGATTTAATAACAATTTTGCAAAACTGTGAGGGATGTACTCACTTTTGTGTGATACGGTAGTGTATTAGGATGGTATTAGACTTTGAAAGAACACACTCCTAACTTTAAACTGATCCAATCTAAATGTGAACATCTAAAAGGCCATTAACCAGAACAGGATGGGGAACATGGAGGAAACAAGCTAGAAATTCATTGAAACATTTATAAACTAGTTTCAGAAAATTATGACTCCAATAATTCTGACCTTTGTTTGTGAAACTCTTCTTAATCTGCTATAGCAGCATCTCCATTTTAAATCTCTGAAGAACTTGGTTCAATTTTCAAGACACAAAATTTAACCTAATGTGTTGGTTCCTCAAACACCTTTATATAAATATTAGGGGACTGACAAGCCTAGCTTTATGAAAAAGGAATCGTTGCTAAACGGAAGAGAAATGGATATTCTCTGCTTTATTGTTTTGTCTGTTACAGACTAATCTGATGTTTTGCCATTCAATAGGATTAGGCTGACAAGCAGTTTTTTGCCATTTAATATTTGTATATTTTATATATTTGTAAAAGTGAAAAAAAAGAAAAACAGAAAAAGAGGAAACAGTAATTAAAGAAAAGCAGACTTACGTGGTGTTTTTAGGCGTTTGGGTAAACGATGGAGTGTAGAAAGCTCCGGTACTGTCACACAGAATATCGGTTTCACTGCTTACTGGTGATTGAAAGTTTTCTTTAGTTATGGAGGGGAACAATTTGTCAATTTCATGAGCTGAAATGCTCTCCCTGAAATCTGCTTCTGTGATTGAAGAACTTCCCTCAAAAGACGGGAGGGGGTAAGTATTGAGTTTGCCGTCTTCACGGGTGGATGTCCTCATCTGTGTGAAGAGGATGCGCCGTTTCCTGCCAGACATAGCCAGATCTTGGCCCATGTTTAAACTGCTTGTTGCCCCACCAGCTGTAAAGTCCAGAGAGTCAAGTGATGCACTGAGCCAGTGTTCAGATCTCTTACTCGAAAAGGATTCTGCATTTGTGGTGAACGGTGATCCTGTGCTGTCATCTTTGACTAGGGCGGGTTTGGATGTTAGAAGTTTGTGGCGCTGAAAGGTACCCCGTCTGTTTAGTTTAGGGGTTTCACACCAGCTCACTACAGATGCTGCTTCTCTGGTGTCTTTGCCCAAAACCCGAACAGATTCTCTGCTCTGTTCTTTAGGGGTGACAGGAAGCCTGAGGTTCTCTTTAGGAGTTTCATTGATTTCTGATGGAGACAAAGACCCAGAGAAGTCAACTCCTGTGATGGTCCTTGGGCTCTGGAACCAACCCGAGTATCCGCTGTCGGAGCAGTCCTCATAACGGCTCTGGTCTTTGCAGCTCTGTAGAATGATGTTTGATGTAGGAGTGCACTGCATTGTGGTCCTCTTGCGAGCCCTCAGTGTTCCACACAAGGATTCCAAGAGAAGAAAGGCTGTCAAGTGACCTGATGATGAAAAAGTAAATAAAACAGCTGAAATGTTGAAATGTGCTGCATTGACTGGTCAATAAACAACCAGAATTTAGCTGAAAAGCTGGGTTCCTACATATTCTTTCATGTGTAAAGTCCACGCTTCTACAGACTCAATTTCTAGTGGATTTACAGAGTATAAATCCATTTTTAAAACACACTGTTTGGTTCCATACTTACCCAGATAAGGAAAATGCTGAGCTTAATTAAAATTCCACAAGTTTCCAGATGGCGTAGGAACCCTGGCCTTCATATGTCAGCGTCATGACAGACTGGCATTTCTGGGTGAAATTAGAGATGGAGGCGTGAGATAAAGATCGTCACAGACTTTAGCTTCAACCTGAAAAAGAGTCAGCTGGTTCGGGTCCAGCTGACTCATCAGCGTTGCCATGAGAGCTTGGTGCTGTCCATTTAAATCCTCCGTCGGGTGAACTGATGCCGCTACAAGCGCAGCTGTAACCGCCAAACCGAAGCTTGTTCTGTGTTGCCATATATTTACGGTGTGTATTTAAAATAGACACAGAAACCAAAGGTTTTTAAAGCAGCCCTTCAGCTGCGGCAGACATGACGGCGGACCAATCAACATGGCCCAAATACACCTGAGTACAGACAGTCCAAACACAGTAAGCCAACATAAAATGTTACTGTAGTGTTTTTTTGAAGTCGAGGTACAAGTTATATAAAATGCAATTTTTCCAATGTATCATACATGAAGCGAACCACACATTTATTAATAATATATTTGTGACGCTAACCCTGTAAAAGACCGCGTTGTTTCCTCAGGTTCAGTTCCAGGCCGTAGCTTCCACCCCTTACAGCTGCCTCATGTTCGCCAACACAGTCACGGTCGACGCTTTCAAATTTGGAGCCTTCTGTTGAAAGTCACGTGTTTCCGATCGCCTCAGCTCGTCTTCCGCGAGTGGTTACCATAGCAACAGAGTCCTCATCGAGCCTTGGTCAAACAGAGAGCAGGTATGGTCGCTTTTTTCCCCTAAACTTCGGTTGCATTGGAGCCGTTATTAGGTCGACTTTAAGCTAAGGCGATAAACGGCGGAGCCTCAAACAAATAGCTTAATAATTCACCAGTTTGTATTAAGCTCGCTGTTTTTTGTTTCTGAGTTTATTATTAGAGTTGCTAGCTCTACTTCCCCTTATGCAATGTTATGGTGTTATAGTTTCTACATGACGACTGAGTTTTGTCAAATTTTCTTCTCTCTCAGCCATGAGTGGCGACGCAGTTTTCTCTCTTCCAGCCACTGACTTCAGTACAAAGGTCCCTGTGGAGCACCTGGACTATGATTTCATTGAAAAGTGCAAAGATGTAAAATATCTGGAGAAGATATTGAGAATTTTGAGGTAATGTTCTTATAGTTGAGCTGGCTGTAACAAAGTCAAATGCTTTTTATATCTTCAGCAAATATGTATTTTCCTTTCTGTTCTTGGTGTTTACCCTCTCATTTTTTTTAAATAATTTCCACTGAAGAGGAAAAATAAATCGAAAATTGCCGACGAAAATAGGCCTCATTTTGTGGACTAAGATTGTCTGTATTTGTTGATAGTTTTGCCATCGTTAATCTCATCTTTGTAAAGTGACAGTTTAATATTGTGATAATAGAAACAGAGGGATGAATTACAATAAAAACACCAAACACACACTTTATCAAAACAAGGTCATTGTGGCTTTACATTTACAATACCCAATAAAACAACACACGTTATGAAAATGACTGCAGAGTGTAGGTAGAAATAGTACATCAATCGATTACTTCAACTGGGGTTACCAACACAGGCATCTGGTGTGAGTCTCAGTTTTTTTTACTTGCAGTTTATTTGCATGGAAGCTTTACAAACTATGAGGAGGCACAGAGAAGATGTGGTATTATTCTGACCCGATGAGCTGGAAAACAGCAGGAAAAATCCTGTGTCAAGAACTGAGAGCATAGTAGAGTCACGCTGCCACATATTTAGGTAACAGTGATGACATGAGACAGAAACTAGTAGAACTTTATGTACTGGTGCATTTAAAAGGTTGTAAAAATTGTTAAAGTTAAGTAAATACGTATACAGCTTGTGCAGCAGTGCAACACTGGAGGTAATAGGTTTTGACATTACATGACATCCTGATTTCTTCAGAATAAAAGCTGTTCCGCAGTACTGATGTTTTATACTTTAGACTGAATCTCTTCTAAAAGACTGAGAAGAAAAGACTCTGCTGGGCATGAGTGAGATCACAGATGATCACTTAACCCCAAGTCTCCTACTGATCTGGGGTGTAAGAATGTGGGTGTGATTGGGTGAATGTGGCTCTAGTATAAAGAGCTTTGAGTGGTTGGTATGGCTAAATAAACTCAGTCCATTTGCCATTCATACTACAACTCTTTCTTGTATTCAAAACCATTCAGTCACTCTAGCTGTGTCTGCGTATTGCAAGGTGATGTCTTACAGAGGACAGGGTTAAGGAGAGCACCTTGGTAGTTTCCATTGTTAGTTTACCTTAACAATGCTATACATTATGATATAGCTGGTGGTCCTATTTTCAAGACATTTATTTAAACAGACCTATATGACTAAATGCACTACGACTGCACATCACCCCAGGCCAAATGCTTCACTTATAAGTTGGCAACGCTGGCTTTATTAATCATTTTACAACAGAATACCAATTCTGAAGGAGATCTGATTGAATTTAAAGTCTAATAACTGAGGGCTTCCTTTTTGTGAAGGTCTGGGGAAGAGGGCATATATCCCCATCTGATCAAGTTCTGTGAAGGTCATTTGGAGAAGCTGAACCCTAAAAGTCGAGCTCTCAGGAAGGAAACCCCCGTCGCCACAGAAGCCAGCTTCTCTAAAGTTGAGTGGAACCAAATCATGGACGACTTCAGGGTATGGTACACTGTAGCATGTTTTTTTCTTTTAAAAATTACTTAATAAACAACATTTTTTGGTCATAAACAGACTTTTACTGAACTTGTTTTCACAGACATGGGCAGAAGAAACCAAAAAGTCTGAAACCTTGCTTAAACAGGAGCCAGTGTTTGACCTATTAAAAGAGAAATTACCTCCTGTAAGAAGTTCCAATTCCTTTGTTCCACTTAATGAGGTAAGTTTTTTTAAAACAATTTACAATATATAAACCTTTACATAGATTTAACTGAGAAATCATTTTAATATACAGTTTTTTTCTGCTGCAGAAATCGTTTCCAAAACAAAGAACAAATCCCTCAAAACGTGTTCTTCCTCGTGATTATCAAGAATGGGACAAGTGAGCTATGTTGTTATGCTTTGAAGAAAGAATGCATAATTACAGTATCTGCAGGCTCTCTGAAACACATAATCCTGTCTCTAGATGTAATGAATAAACCACATTTAATACCAGTTCAATACTAAACGCTGCTCTAGGATCTTGATTGGCCAAAAATCTTTTTATTTCCAGGTTCAATGTGGAAGAGGAATGTAACAAGGTGGATGGGGTGTTAAAAAATGACCCACCAGCCATTCTAAACACAGGACATCCCAACATCAAGAGAACAGTGGACGCCTCATGTAATGTACCGTGTTCAGGAAAGCATGTGTTGTTTGTGGAAACTGCAAAGTGATGAATGTGTGTGTGTGATGTGTGTGATCCAGTGCTGTCGCAACAGGAGAAGTTCCTTTTGGCAAATCGTGAAAAAGATAAGGGCAATGAAGCTTTCAGAGCAAATGATTACGAAGAGGCGGTCGCATACTACTCCAGGTCAGGTTCTCCAAACACCTTTATGAAGAACTTCTCCTTGCGAGAAGATTTTTTATAGCGTATTGTTGTTTAGGTAAAAAGGTATATTTTTGGGGGGTCAGATTTGATTCCTTCTTCAATATTTTTTTCCTGTAGATAGATACAGTTGAAACTAGAGGTTTACATAAACTGTATAAAAAGACACGTAATCTATTTTCTTACTGTCTGACATTAAATCAGACAGGGTTTTTCCTGTTTAAAAATTCTCTAAATATTTCTCTCCTGTTTTCAGTCATTACGCAAATAGAAGTAACTTTGGTATTCCTAACTGACCTAAAACAGGAAAAAGTAATAAAAAATGTCTTTTTGTACAAGGCATATAAACCTCTGGGTTCAACTGTTTGTACTTACCTCATTTTTAAGCAATTCGTTTGCTCACTCCTGTTACAGGAGCCTTTCCATTTTACCCACTGTGAGTGCATACAACAACAGAGCTCAGGCAGAGATCAACCTCCAGCACTGGCACAACGCCATGAGGGACTGTCGCCAGGTGCTTGAGCTAGAACCAAGGAATGAAAAAGGTGCTTTCTGTTTTCAAGAAGTGTAATCTGGTGGATCTGCTAACATGTTTGAATCCTACTCTGATTTAGATAAGAATTTTGATTTCAAATTGTTGTATTTTGTATGATGCATTTGTTTTTTAACCAGCCCTGCTGCGTCGCGCTACTGTTCACAATCATATGGGGAACTTTCAAATGGCCTCTGAAGACCTAAGGATGGTGCTTCGGGAAGAGCCGAACAATGCTGCAGCAATTGTAGGTGACAGAATTATGAGGAATGTTCATTGTGTTCCTGTCCACTAGGACCTTATCTACAGCAGCTAGAACAAGTTAAAGAAAATGGGTGTTGGATGAAATGTACGTAGTTCTGAAACAAAACAATAAGAACGTTTTTGCAAATCTGAATCTGAAATCGGGCTGCAAGGTGGCGCAGTTGGTAGCACTGTTGCCTTGCAGCAAGAAGGTCCTGGGTTCGATACCCGGCCAGGGCTCTTTCTGCATGGAGTTTGCATGTTCTCCCCGTGCATGCGTGGGTTCTCACCGGGTACTCCTCCCACTGTCCAAAGACATTTATTGGTTTCTCTAAATTGCCCTTAGGCGTATGAATGAGTGTTGCCCTGCAGATGACTGGCGACCTATCCAGGGTGTACCCCGCCTCTCGCCCATAGACTGCTGGAGATAGGCACCAGCTTCTCCGTGACCCACTATGGAATCAGCGGTAGAAAATGACTGAATCTGAAAACTGTGGCATCCACTTATATTCAGCCACATTTAGCTATCATACGCAATATTACGCTGCATAAAGAGTCCACTTGTGTGTAACGTAAGGAAGCCAACAGATGGGTCAGGGATGGCAGTTACTGCACTATGCAGTTTCTAATAATCCATGTATGGGGCGCAGCAGATAATTGGAGGACGGTGCTCTGGTCAGCTAACACTGCACATCACCCCTAAAACATGCACCATGTGGGGATACTTTCCTTCAATAGAGACAGGGAACATGATCAAAATTTGTTGGAAGATAGGTGGAACCAAATAAAGGATAATCATGGACGAAAGAGGCAGTAAAACAGTTGAGACTGGGGTGGAACCTTGGTAAAGTATTGACTGAAGGGAGGCTGAATACAAGTGTATATCACAGAGGTTGTAATGTGCTGAAATGTGGAAAACTTCAAGGGATTTGAATCATTTTGCAAGCCACTGTAGGAGTGCTGTTTTAGTTGGGCCAGGTAAATGGAAAACTGTGTGTGTTTTTTTCCTTTCCTTTTCCCTCAAATGTCATTTTTGAACAGTTGAGAAAAAACATGTTTTTTCCCCAAGGATATAATACGTAACATATTCTCTTTAGATCAGTATTTTGTTTCTGTTGTCATTAAGAAATTTCTTTGGTTTTTGTTGTTGATAAATTCTAATGCATTTTTGTTCAGAAACTTCTGTCTAAAATTGAGAGGAAGCTGTCAGATTGTCTACCAGAGCAGCAAAGCAAGGGCAAAAAAATCCTCATTGAAGAGTTCGAAGAACAGGAGGAGCAGAGAGGTAAGACTGAAGCCTCACAAAATCACCAGTATCCTTGATTTACAGATTTTCACACATAGACAGAGCATTAAATGCTCGCTTTTCTCTTTTAAAGAAAACGTTTCCACCAGTCATTATTGAAGATGCCAAACATATGCCAACACCTAGAGATACATTAAAATGAAGAAATCATTTGATAAATATCGTTTTTTCAGTAAAACGGTTCAAGTCCAGTCAAATGTTTTTCTTTACACAACTAATGTGCACCAATTTCTATTTTTTCAAAAGAGTTTTAGAGAGGGTGGAAAAAAGGAGACGCATTTTGCATTAGATACAAAAAAGAATAATTTAAACATAGGTAATATAACTACAACCCCTGAAAACAATAAATTACACCCTTGGCAGATTTTGAATATTTTCATTTAAAAATAAAGTTTTATATGAATATTTTGTTTCTGACAGCGAATGGGGCGTGCATCTCTCAGAAGATAATAAAACAATGTGAAAGTAGTGTCAATCGCTCAGTTTCTCTGTTGTGATGAGCACCGATTATTTGAGGTTGGAGGGCCTCGTTGCCATCAGAAGGAGAAGAAGAAACATGTTGACAGAATTAGACTTTAAATCTAAATCTGGTAAATGTTGGGCTTAATTGTGTATGACTGACTTCGTACTAATAATATATGATTTTTGCTTACTACCTGCTTAGTGTTTTGGCATTTAAATGGTATATTTATGAGTATGGAGCCATCTAGGAACTCAAGGATTAAACCATAGAATCAGCAGTCCTGGAAGATTAATAAAGTTGTGGGAAAAATACAGAACATCCTCTTTCCATCCTTTATCTATCAGGACTGGATAAAATGATCTATTCTTTACCTTGGTCTAAAATTATTTCGAACCTCAGGGGTATAAAATTACACAGTAGATTTCAAGCACTTCATACTAAATGTTAAAATGCTAAAAGCTATTTATTTAACAATAATCAAGCCCCATTGGTTACCAATTGATACGAACGTTGAAAGAGAACAGCAATGGCCGTGGAGATCTTGGAGGGTTCAGGGCTATTTTTAGACCTTTCCAAGTCCGTCATTTGACAGTGAGAACGAATATTCACAAGCGGATAACATCTAAGGCTGTTACTGAAGTTCCCAGGAGTAGACCTCTTAAAAAATCCACCACAAGCTCAGTGTTTAAAGACACTTACAAATAAAAAAACTCGAGAGCTTTATCTCAGACTCTACAGGCCTCAGGTAACATATTAAATGTCGAAGTTATAACAGTACATCTAGGAAAATACTGAACAAGTATAGCTTGTTTGAAAGGGTTGCCAGGAGACAGTCTCATCTCTCTAAAGAGAATACCGCACAATGAAACCAATGAACCACAACGATGTACTTTGGATAGATGAGATCTAGGTAGAGATGTTTGGCCATGATGGACACAGGGTGTTTCTACAGCCATAGGATCTGTGGTTGACCATGAACAACTCTGTATACCAAAGTATTACTCAGTCAAATGTGGGCCCATCTGTCCAACAGCTGAAGCTCAACAGAACAATTAACCCAAACACGGTAGCAAATACACAACAGTCTATTTCAAGGCCAGAATCGGTGTGTTGCAGTGACCAAGTTGAAATCCAGACCTCAACATGATGGAAATGCTTTAGAGCCGTGCAATAATGAATGCCCTCAATGAACCAAAGCAATGTTATAAAGAGTGAGACATAATTCCTCCAATATGAGAGATCGATCGAGCCAACCTGAAAACGATTACTTCAAGAATGTGTTGCTATTGATGAAGCTCTTGAATATGAGGGTGTACTTATTTTTTCATCTTTGCTTCTACCTTGTTTAATGCATTCTAAGTGTGGGGTATTTTTAGAACCTGGTAGAGATCAAATCATTTTTATGTCCTGATACGTAAAACACAGACCTGAAAGAGGGTGTGCTTTGTTTTTGTTCTGTGATTATACACAGAAAATCTGACTGGGCTTTAATAATAGCAAGTTATAAGTACTATGGGTAGAAGAAATTCCTCTTGTCCCTCAGGGTTATGTGATCTATAATAAGTGGATGTGAGTAATTCCCTCCCCCACTAGAGCTTTTCAAATTGACTGCTCTGAGTGAGTGTTTCCTGGGACTCCCTGTTTGAAGTATAGTGTGTGTCAACCCTTCCCCCTCTGCTCTGACGTAACTGCTGACTCTTTCCTGTGGGTGTCTCTCTGTCTCTCTCCCTCTACCTTCCAGCTTGTACGGTTCAACCTAGCCAGCCTGTGGGAGGGGAGGAGAGCTCAGCTGCTCCTGCCGAAGGGGGAGACATGGGAAACGCTCAAAAAAAGCCCCACAGCAGAGGGGACGGGGGTCCGCACAGTGAGTCCAGCAACTCACACCATGGGCACTGGAGGGGCAAAGGGGGAGCCTCAGATAAACACAAAGTCACAGAGGAGTCAAAGGTGGCTAATGGATCAAGCAAGAGGGGTTCGACAGCTTCAGTGCAGGGTGATAAGAGGAGCGGCACTAAGGGGGCTACAGGTGGGGGCAAAGCAGAAGAAAGTGTCAATCTTGATGCCCCTTGCGGAGCCCTGCCTCCACACCTTTCCCGGCTAAAGAATGAAGGAAACCTGCTGTTTAAAAATGGACAGTTTGCCGATGCATTAGAGAAATACTCACAAGCCATTCAGGGCTACACAGATTCAGGTAAGTTTCTGATTGTTGACAGTGTTCTGTTTGTTAGAATCTCAGGTGTCATGTAAATACTAAGGGTCTGAGAAGTAAACTTTACGGATCAGTTACCAGCAAGCACACAGGATCAAAACCTCTGTGTGAAAAACAGGTAGTAACACGAAAGAATGAGTCAGAGTCTAACCAACTCATGTTTCCTCCCCAGCCCACTCATCGCTATAACTGGCTGAACACATTTCTGCGTGTTTAATTATCAGTGCCTTTGAGACTTTGGGTGACCACTGTGGTTGAAAACCAAAGGTCATGAGCTGTCAGCCATTACTGCTGGTGCTTCTCTTTGATTTCCTATTGCAGAATCTACTGAATGAAAGCATTTCATTAAATAAGATCATTTCAGTTGTCAGATGTGAAATGCTCTCGTGTGTCAGCCATTTCATTATTTCACAGTGAGTTTAATGACTCTGTGCCCTGAGCACTGCGTCACTGATAGGCTGTTGTGTAGTGTAGGGACAGCGTTTCTGTTTTAGCCTGGGCTAAGCCTCTCAGCTTTAGTCTGTCCAAGTCACATGACCACTAACCACTCACTGTGAAATGGAATCTGTCGGACTGCAGCTATAATTTTTACAGGAAGCGAGAGCCTGAACAGTCGGGAGGGAGGGAGAGAGCTGCTGCTTGTCAGGCTCATCCACCACTGAGCATATATCTGTTCATATGTAGGCTCCCTAAGGGAGTTGATTTGGCTCACCTGTTTGACCACAGAATATGATGATAAATGCTATATACATTACTCATCATTTAGACAATCTCCACTGTTACATTAACAGAAAGGATTTGCTGAGGCATCATTGCTGCCATGCTGCGGCGTTATCCGTAATCTGGTTTGATTTGAAGAGCTGGTATGGTAAGCTGCTGGTATTTAGTGCAACAGAAGAATGTTGCTCTGTCTATAAAATGCAGGCTTATGTTCCTAACCCTCTGGCACTGATGAAACGTAAAGAAAATTACTAAAAATAGGAAATGTAGCACTTCGGCTGGATAATAGAGGCCATTGCACCTTGAGAAGAAAAACTCCAAACCTAAAAGTGGTTTGACAAGCATGCTTTTCAGTTGTTTATAACAGGGTTGAATTGCTTTAAAAAACAAATACATGTATGGATCTTGATTTATTACACATTTTCTTTAAACCCCACATGATCAGATTATAAATGCAGACTCAGATATCTACATAAACCTCCACTGGTGTTTGGTTAAATGTCTTGTTGCAGAGAAACCAAACACTTTCTGAGGCATCAAGAAGCTTCAGGCTCAGTTCTGTCTGGAATCTGCCCACCCAACAATGGTTGGTTTCATGACAGAAAACCAGCTTTTCAGCTTTATTTACATGTTTTTATTATGGTTTAGGTCAATTCAGAAAAAAATATTCAATGCTGCTTTATCCTTTCCAAAACCAGTTGTAATCTGTTTGTAGGATCACTGTCCAGCTGGAACACCAAACTGTATCCATTTTCCAATCATCTAGCCCGAACCGTCAAGCACAGATGAAAGGAAACTGGTTAGGATGATTAAGAACAGAACAACACAGTAGGGAACAAGGCTCAAACTTATCACTTCCACCTTTAAACCAGTTTTACCTCTAATATCAATGTCTTCCAGCTCACCATATAGAGAACCCATATGCATCTGAAGGAGAGCTTAATGGTCAAACACTGAGCTTTTTGGCCACAATGACTAAAAATGTATTTGGAGCCGTCACGTTGAGGATTTAATGTTAAAGAATACTGTTATAAAGGTACATGTGAGTGGATTAGCATTTGTCCCACTAACATAGAAAAACAACAAGCTTTTATGTTATATGTCACCCTGATAACACAGAATCAAACCAACATTTTTCTAATCCAGCAGTAAAGGAACCCACTATTGAAACATGCACACAAAGCACTGAGGCTGATATAAAAGTAGCAACTGTCATGTTTCTAATGTACTTTTGTGCTGTAAACTCTGTTAATATCTGAACATTGTAAAATAATTGGTGAAACATTCAAACCTTTGAAAGCTGTAGTCGCTACAGCTGAAAGGTAGGGCTGTGTAGTTGGTGTGCCTGGGTATTCAAATAGATTATAGGTTGTTCTTTTAAAATCGTCTCTTTCCATGCAGGCATCGATAGTCCTGAGGATCTATGTATTCTGTATTCTAACAGAGCAGCGTGCTACCTGAAAGACGGCAATAGTCAAGACTGCATACAGGACTGCACGAGGTGAGCAAGAACATTCTTTCTTAACCAAGAACACCTAATCCCACAAGATGCAAGAGAAGCTACAGTAGCTGATCCCAATCATTTAATGAGGTGCTAGAAGAGATGAACATCATCTGAGGGAACCACCCTTTTACAAGCCCTAAAACACTTAATGTGTTTCCAGAGAGGATAGGATTCCACAAAAGACTGCAGAGATCTATACTGATATGTAATGTATTAAGTAACATAGACACTTAAAAAAGCACACGAACATGAGGTGACCCTCATTTCAGATACATAAACACAAATTTCTCCGCTTGCAAGCATTGCAGAGGCCTCAGTCTTGATCCTATGTTCTTGTCTACTTCTGTCTAATTATAATAACCAGAGCCCTGGAGCTGCAGCCGTTCTCCCTCAAGCCCCTCCTACGCCGGGCCATGGCTTATGAATCGCTGGAACGTTACAAAAAGGCCTACGTGGATTACAAGACCGTCCTGCAGATAGACATCAGCGTGCAGGCAGCACACGACAGCGTCAACAGGTATTAGCTTCCACCTTTCAGAGCAGCTGAGAGAGAGCCAGCAGACGGCTGAACACAGAACCGACTGAGACCATTCCTCAATGGTTCGTTTCTGACCACAAAGCTGCAATTTGAAAATTATCGTTAACATATCAGCTAATCCTTTTTAACATGTATTCTTATCAAATTAAAAAAGCCATCTTTGTCATTTGTTTTTGGCTGAAACCTACTATCATTAGGGGTGACAGATGAAAAAAGAATTTGTGGTTTTATATGTTTATACATCCTATTTTTAGAATTTAAATTGTTATCAGAGACTAAATTAAACAAATGAAATGCACAAACACACTCAGTTATTTTAGTCACTTAGAGATTTAGCCTGAGCTAGGGGCTAATTATGGCTGTTAAAGTACTTGTGCTTTCACGTTATGCAATACATACACTTGTACTGAGTCATCTGAGGAGGTTACACTCAGGTTGCTCAAGACCACCTAAAAAAACCCCAAGACAGAGTAAAAGAAAGTAAGTTTCATGACGAATATAGATAACAAATGAATCACTTAAATATATTTAGACTGAAAGGGTAGAGATTGAACAAGCTGTCTTAATAATGCCTGTAGGGTCAAAGTTCGCAGAGCTTTGCTTAAAGCTAAACATGGCTTTATTAAAAAGTCAAGGAGGAGAAGCATTATTTCCTTTGGAAGTAGTATTTTTGGATTTAGAAAGCGAAACATACAAGTCTGTGATGGATCTGTACAAAATAGTCTAAGTTGGTAAGGTGAAATGAGAAAAATATGTATAAAAAGAAGAATTAAAAAAAGAAAAATTTGAAAATTAGCATGTGCATACATATGTATCCACCCCCTTTGCTATGAAGCCCCTAAAACGTCTGGTGCAAACAATTCACTTCAAAAGTTACATGATTAGTGAAATGAAGTTCACCTGTGTGCAGTCTAAGTGTCACATGATCTTTCAGTATGAGCAGACCTTTACTGAAAGGCCCCGGAGGCTGCAACACCACTAAGCAAGTGGCATCGCACCATAAAGACCAAAAAGCTCTCCAAACAAGTCAGGGACAAAGTTGCTGAGAAGTACAAGTCAGGGCGGGGTTATAAAAATATCCAAATCTTTGATCTTCCCTCGGAGCTCCATCAAATCCATCATCTTCAAATGAACATGGTACCACAACAAACCTGCCAAGAGAGCACCTCCCACCAAAACTCACAGACCGGGCAAAGAGCATTAATCAGAGAGGCAGCACAGAGACTGAAGGTAACCCTGAAGGAGTTCCAGAGTTCCAGAACAGAGACTGGAGTAGCGGTCCATAGGACCACAATAGGCCGGACACTCCATAGAGATGAGCTTTATGGAATAGTGTCCAGAAAAAGCCTAGTTTAAAATCACAAGCAGACTGACAGGTTCTGCTTGTGATTTGAGACTAGGAAGGAGATTCACCTTCCAGCAGGACAATGACCTGAAACATACGCTTCACAATTAAAAAAAATAACACATCTCCAAAGTTGTAGGCATGTTCTGTAAAAGAAACGGTTCCAACTCTCAATCCATTTTAATTCTGGGTTGCCAAGGGGGGTGAAAACAGGTCACTGTATAATAAGTTTCTTTAGCACTATTCAAACATGGTCTGATTCCTTCAGAATTACCCGGTTGCTGATCGAGCAAGATGGTCCAGAGTGGAGAGAGAAACTTCCAGACATTCCGATGGTCCCTCTGTCAGCTCAGCAACATCGAAGAGAAGAGCCCCCCAGTGAGGAGGTCCTGCGGGCTCGAGCAGAAAAAGCCACCAGGGATGCAGGTCTGTTAAAAAGATTCACTGAGCTCAACTGCTGTAAATGTACCTGGGCTTGTAGAGCAAGCCACGTTTTTTAACGGTCATGTAAATTGGTTCCTTTTATGTTCTGGATTATTTTAAAGGCGTCAGTGTCTAGTTTAAGAATGTGCCTTTATTTGTATCATGCTTTACATTAATCATGCTGAAAGATAATCAGATACAATAATGTAGTTTTACAAATAAACTGTTTTTGTTCTTCCCTAGAAATCCTGACTTTAGGGGACATTTTTGGAGATTATTGAACTTTTCACTCAGGTTCTTAATGTTTTTGTTGTTCAGATGCTATGCTGGACACTGTCACTGTGGAAGACATTTCCTGTTGTGTTTCACTGTACTGTACTTTATACAGTAAAAGTATTCATACCCCCTGAAACTGTTCACATATTGTCACATTACAGGTTTGGTGTATTTTACTGGGATCTTGCATGAAAGACAAAGTTGGCACATAGTTGTGACAAAAATCAAAAAAGTGTGATGTGCATTTGTATTCAGTCCCCCTAAGGCAATGCAACTAGCTCCTCAGCTGAGCACATCAAGAGACGTTTTTTCTTTTTTTTTCCCCCAAAATATGTCAAACTCAGTCAGCTTGTATGGTTTTATGTTTAGGGTCCTTATCCAGTTGGAAAGTGGAGCTCTGCCCCAGTCCCCTGTCCACTTCCCTGTGGACAGTTCCCACACCATGGTGCTTCCACCAACATTATTTAAACTGGTCATGTGCTCAGAGTGTTAGCGTTCCACCACACACTTTGAGGCCAAAACAGTTGAACTGTGTTTGTGTCCCTTCAATGGTTGGTGGCAGACCTTAAACAGGACTTCCAATGGCTTCCGTCCTGCTACTCTTCCACAAAGACCAGACTCGTTGAATGCACGACCAATTATTGTCCTGTCAACAGATTTTACCACCTGAGTTTTGGATCTCTGGAGCTCCTCCAGAGTTGCCCTGGACCTCTTGGCTGCTTCTCTGATTCGTTTTCTCCTGACTCGGCCTGTCACAGTAGGCAGACAGACGTGTGGGTTCGCACTTGTACCGTACTCTTTCACTAATGTTTTCTGAGGCCTTTACAGAGCAGCTGGATTTATGCTGAGGTAAAAACTTGTAGAGACCATGTAACATCTTCCTTCCACTTCACAATTATACACAACTTTAACCCCAAAAAAATACATGAGAAAATGTGAAAAAGTTCAAGAGGTATTTATACTTTTGTGAGCCACGACAAATTTGTCCCCACTGTGCACTGATTATGCGTTTTCTTCAGTCCCCAGTCTTTGCTACAGCTGCTAATAATAAACTTTATTAAAGAATAGAGCTGCTGACACACTTTCCTGCCCTGAAGATGCTCTGCAGCAGATTGATTAGCCTGTAGTTCACACTGTGACGGACTGCTGACTCAACTCTCATGCCGTGTCCAGCCAGCACAGCATTCTTCGTACAAAGTTAAACCCCCAAGCTGCAGAACACTGGCTTGTGAAAAAGTCAGTTGGATTTATGACGTTGAAAGAGGACAAATGGAAGTGGTCTGCACACGAATAATCAATATTAAGTAATCACCTCTTTATTTTGTGTTTGTAGAGAGGAGAGCAGAAATCCGTTTTTCAGCCTTCAAGCAAGAAGGGAACGATTTTGTGAAGAAGGGCCAGTACCAGGAGGCTCTGGGGAAGTACACAGAATGCCTTAAACTAAAGCCAAAGGAGTGTGCTATCTACACGAACAGGTTAGAGGGCTCAGTCTCACTTCCCTCCACCCTGCTGCTTTGTTCTTTCCATTGTTAGCAGACTGCTAATAAGTAAAGGAAACTGCTGCTGAGATGAAAAATCTCCCTGTGTGATTCTATTTGCACGAGTGTCACGAGCTGTACAATAAAAATAGCTTTTCTATATAGTCAGACTAGAGCAAATCCCCAGGTTTACCTGTAGGCAGCTGCTGAGAAGCAGTAACTGGGAAATTAATTTAGAGACAAGGCTGTTAGTGATTATTTAATCTAATTCTTGTCCATTGTTTCAATATTGTTACAGGGTCTTAAAATGATCTTTATTTAATCTCAAGTTCAGGCCTTAAAAATTCTCATATATGCCTTGATTTTCTATACTAGTTCTTTTTATTAACTTCTGACAGATTCTGAGGCAGCAGTCCTTCATTCTGTGTGCTGTAGTTCTGCCTGAAGAATCTGGGCATTATTAAAGTCCATTATCCAGGGAGTAAAAAGCCTGAGCCTCACTAGTAACCTATAGACCATAACTGTTGTGAAGCTCACAGTATACTGTTTTTGAAGGCATTACAGATACGTAATCTATAGATGTGGAAGCACGAGCCAGGGCTGAAAACCACCAACTTAAGTGGATAAAGGTTTATTTACCATGCTTAAGTTATTTAAGTTATAAGCTATTAGGGAAGTAGGTTTTTGAGTTAACTCAGGTCTCATACTGGTCTTAAAAAATGTCTTAAATTTAACTTATTGAAACTTGTAGAAAGCCCTATATATGAAATTGATTCCTTTGAGTTCCTACAGTGACTTGAAAAGTGTTAATTTTCCACATTCTGTCAACAACCACAAACTTTAATGTGTGTTATTAGGATTTCATGTGATAGAAACGGAGCAGTCCATGACTGGGGAGTGGATAAAAAGGATACATGGTGAAAATCTGTGAAGTGTGTGCATTTGTGTCCACCCCTCTTTACTCTGATACCTCTAAATAAAATCCAATGCAACCAACTGCCTTCACAAGATACCTAATTAGTGGAGATGAAGAAACGCAGCAGACAGGTGAGGGAATAAGATGTGGAGAAGTTTATTGCAGGGTTATATTATAAAACAATATTCCACGCTTTCACAGAGCTCTGTTTAATCCATCATCTGAAAATGATAAGGATGGAATAACTGCAACCCTAGCAAGAGCATTAATCCATGACTCAGCTGAAAGAGGTCCAAAGAGGCCCATTTCAAGGATCTGCACAGATCCACAGCTCTGGTGGGAAACTCTGTGGATGTGGGACATGTGAAAGAAGGTGCTCTGCTCAGATGAGACTAAAGTAGAACTTTTTGGCCTACATTGAAAATGCTATATGTGGTAGAAAACTAACATTGCACATCACCCTGAACACACCAATCCCACACTGAAACATGGTTCTGTCAGCATCGTGCTGTGGGATGCTTTTCTTCATCAGGGACAAGGAAGCTGGGGGAAATCCTGTTAAAAAGACATGAAATCCCAGTAAAACACATTTATGTTTGTGGTTGTAACGTGAAATCAGTTGAAGGGTTATGAAGAGTTATGCAAGGATCAAACACAATTCACAGCATCTATTACGTTTAGCTGCTGGTGACAAGAAATGACAAGTAATGGGTTTGATTCCAGAGCTCTGTGCTACTTAAAGCTGGAGAGGTTCATGGAGGCCAAGAAGGACTGTGACACGGCGCTGGAACTGGAACCTGGCAACAAGAAGGCCTTCTACAGACGAGCCCTGGCCAATAAAGGCCTCAAGGTTAAAAGAACTGGCATTTACACAAAAAGTGTACAGGGTGTAACATTTGAAAGCTTCTCAAAAAGTTCACACGTAGTTTGTCTGTGCTCCATCAGGACTACCTGGCATGCAGCTCTGATCTGCAGGAGGTGCTGCAGCTGGACCCCAATGTGCAGGAGGCTGAGAAAGAGCTGGAGGAGGTCACAGTGCTGCTCAGACAGAGTCTGGCCAACACCACACAGGACAAACCCAGGAAGACTGTCCCCATCACAGAGGTAGATCCACATTTCTTTACCGTTTCATGAATGATGGAGGCGGGGCATCTGTGCAGTCTCATACTGGGAGAACTCTGGGTTGTGTTTTGCTGTTCATGAGGTGAAAAGCTATTTGAAGTGTTAGTCTTTTAGGATATGATGTGATTTTAGGCTTCCATAATATAAACTCTAGGACTTCATGGTACAGCTCAATAAATTATGTGTTCCAATGAGGTTAATTTTTCAGATTAAAAGTACCTTATGAAAATAACCTTTAAGCAGGTATTAAACTAACTTTTCTTAAAGCCCACATTTTTTTATTAAATTGTTTTTTTACTGGTCTGATGTGATATTCTAATCTTAAATGTCATGTTTTCATTTAAATGAATGAAATAAATGACATGACAAATAAATAAAATCATTTTTTTCTAATTTATTGGAATGCACCTGTAGATTTCAAAAGTGAAAGACAACAAAAAAGGTGGTTTTGGTTTGAATTCACATGGATCCAAAGTGCCCCTTAAAGGCCAATGCATTGTCCTAAAGTAGCAAGTACAGCGTATCCATCTCGTACCACAGGTTGACAGCGACGAGGACATGACTGATGTTCCAGCCTCAGAGAGCAGCTGCACAGGAGATAACATCATCCTTAAACCCAGCAGCGCCTATGAATTTGGTCAGTCTTTGAACGCTGCCTGCTGCTGTGGAGATACAGCAGCAGGCGCTGAACTGCTGGCATCCACAGAGCCACAACTGCTTCCCCAGTATCTTAGCAACCAGCTGGATGGACACACTATCAGCTTTATCATGAAGGCACTCGACTTCCATTTACTGGGAAAAAACCCTAACTTGGTCTACCGGCATCTCCACCACCTGCACACCGCTGACAGGTTCTCGGTAAGAGTGGATTTACATTTAAATATGCTTTTAGAATGGAAGTCACTGATAGATTTTTAAAAATACAACGCAAATAAACAAAGCTGAGGTTCTGGCGCTAAACAACAAAATTCTGTTTGCAGGTTGTACTCATGCTGCTGGAGAAGGATGAACGTCGCTACATGACTCAGCTATTTGAGCATCTCTCAGCCGTGGAGAGCACAGAGTTCACCAAGGGTGATGTTCAGAATCTGGCCAATAAATACATCTGACCCCAAACCCCCCCACGCTCACCTCCTGCTGCATCAGCTGCTGCACCTCCAATCTGGGCTCTATGCAACAGACTACGCCAGAACTGATCCCCTAGAGCCTCAGAATGTGTCCACAGAAATACCAAGGAACTGATTTAAAATCTCTGAGCTGTGACGAGTTTTGAATGACCCCGTATGTTTGCATAAAGACTTAAGATATCTGTTTTTTTCTTCTGAACAGGTAGCTATGCAGATGTTATGTACCAACACAAACCACTTTAATTTTACATCTGGATTATTTAATTTAACAAATTAACAAATGTGGTCCAAAGTGCAACGTGGGATTGGTCCAGTTGAATGTAGGCAACAGGCCGATGTTTTCTCCCAGTGGTTAGAGGGATTACATAAGAGAAGCTCATGTTCCCAGAACTGAGCTTTATTTGGTCCATGAAGCTGTTGAAATTAGTCACTCGATAAAAGTGGCTGTTATTAATCAGCCACATTTAGAAGAGGTTTTCATTTCTCATAGTACTTAAGGAAACTACGGCTATTTGCCATTAAGGTACTAAAGATCTATTGCTAAAGGACCAAAAAAAACCACAAAGATAACATTTCCCATCTGTCTGTGGTGTCTGGTATGCAACAGACCTGCATGACGTCTCATTGCTGTTCCTGCACCATGGCGTCAACTAATTCACCTACATGTTTAATTCTGTTGAAGCAACTATGCAATAAGATGTGTTAAACCATAACGTCCTGCTTCTGTCGAGATGTGTGTCCTTAAAATATAACCTGGGGTCAAGACATTCAGTCTGCCAGGTAAACCTTATACCTGCACACATCAGCAGCTCCATCTTCATGAGATGACGGAGGCCCTTTTTGATCGTCCTAGAATGTTTGTTTTAGTTTGAGTCAAATTTTTAAAATGCATTTGGATTTTTTTCCTCATTTAGTTATCTTTACATTGAACATTCTGATGCTAAACCGGGAGCTGTTTTCTGTTCTTCATGAATGTAGTTGGGTTCAGACCCAAACCGGGGGCAAGAGGCAATAAATGCACATTTTTCATTTGTTCTGTACATCGTAGTTCTAACTGTATGTAAAGTTGTCATCTGTACAGAATTCAGAGGCCTATTGAATAAAGTCGAAGAAAATCAGTTTCATGCCGAGTTTAAGTAACAAATTCTTGTATTAGCTTAAAAAAAAGCAGACATTTGATATACATTTTTTATTTTTGTAAATATGCATTTACACGCATATAGTAAAGCAAATTACCAAACAAATATACAAACACTTTATCCCATTCTGCACAAATGACCAATGGAATCTGGCACAGGTGTGCAAATTACAAACAAATCATTTGAGTTTTGGTTAAAACCAAGAAGGGGAAGAAAGAAGAAAGAAAATCCTAGCTTTGATGAAGGGAATTACTGCATCTATGAGGCCTTACCCACAGAACCAAGCCAGAACCAATTGTTTGTTCAATAACAGACCTGGGTCCAAAACCACAGCTAGTAGAGGTTCACCAGAACCAGCTCAGTGGCCTCGAAGCAGACCACAGAACAGTAAAGAGTCTGAGCAAACACTCTGGGCAAAAAACACTCAAAACTGACTTCATGTCTGCTCAGCAGCACCATTTGGCAACACTGACTGGAATCACAAGAGGATTAACCCAAACAAACCCACATTTCCCATGAACCTTTGTGCATTAGCGGAACATTAATCAATCTGAAACAAGTAATAGTGACGGTGCCTGGAGCTGAGGTGCAGCCTCAGTTATTTGCGTAGCTCTAGTGGAACACGTAAAAACAGCAGTCTGGATGTGTGTGTGGCCCTGGGTCAGGTCGTCATTCATCCCTGCGATGTAGAAAAAGGACGCACATTACTGTCGGCAGCTGAAACGTCAAAGAATTAACAAGAGCCTGAGTGCTGTCTTTGGTAGGCTACTGAAAAGTCCTCAGTTACGATGTCCACCACAGTATGTTTCAGTGTGTGAAGAAGCTAACATTCTGCTATCTGTAATATGTTCCCCTCCGTAGAACACAATGAAGAGAAACCAAAGCAGCTTCCTGAAGGCACCATGAGTTAAGATATCAAAGCTCTCAGTGAGGTGAAACCATCATCCAGCAGAATCAGCTCCAAACTGTACGTAAACATTTTCTTTGTACAATTTCAGTCGACTGACCAACCTGCTGGTTTATTTTACAACTCTTAACTTTCAGCACAATCTACAACTGCGCCCCCCCCCCCCCCAAAAAAACAATGTCACCACCACTGTATTTCACAGAGCTTCTGCCCTGGCTTTCAAGGTTTTCTTGGCACTAAACAACACCTGAGAGGTTTGAGCTACAGGTATCTTCTCAACAAACAAGAAAAAGCAGTGGAGCACCATCTCCCACAGCAGATCTGTTTAAAGAAAATCTCAGCTTCATTATTCGTAGATTTTAGAGCTGAAATTATTCTGAATTTGGTGCTCAGGTTGTACAGAATGAGAATTTTATTTATATATATATATATATATATATATATATATATATATATATATTATATATATATATATATATATATATATATATATTTTTTTTTTTCCCCAACACAGTTCCTTTAACATTACATATTGCCTGGTCCCTAGCTCAGTTTGTCTCAGTAAGGATGAATGATTTAAGTGTGATGTTGCATCCAGGCTCTAGAGCAAGACTGAAATACTTGCAAATCTATTTGAACTTACACACAGATCAATGCGCGGCCAAATCAGTGCACTGCTTCCTGTAAAAAGTAGCAAATAAGGAGTGGTCCAAAACATGTTGGCAGTGTCCGGCGCACACAGGAACACCCTCAGGAACATCTTTAATACTTTCAGATGACTGCTCTATCAAAACCTTTTATACACCCAAAGGCCCTCTGATAGTAACCTCAGTTCAGTTTTACTCAAAAGCTACTTTCTATGGAAAACATGCATCCTAATGTAAAATGCATCTGTTGAGGGAATAACCAAAACTGCAGGTTAAACCATAAGCAGCAATTGTTAGATTAAAGAAGGGAAGGAGGTCATGTATAAAGTATGTGTGCAGCACTTAAGGTATTGAGTTTATTAAATATCAGTCTGTATACAGGAGTTCTTGGTCTGCTGCTCAGTTGGTGCTGGCTCTTGTTGTTGGTGATTGTTGTTGTGTTCCTTCAGAAGCTCTCCGGTGTTGCTGTAAGAGTCCAGCTCACTGGGGCACGCAAGGTTGATGTTCTCGTCTGTAATGAAGGAGACAGGAGATAGCTCTGTACCATTACCCAGGGAGGAGGTTGTGGAGGTTGGAGACTGAGGAGGAATCCCAGCTCCGTGTCCCTGAGAGGAGGACGAAGAAGCAGGGCACGTCTCCAGCCGGTCATTCTCCACCTCAGGCAAGGGGCTGACGGTGGCAAAGCGCAAGTGGTAGTCCCCACCACCGGAGCCATGGCTACAGGACGTCTTCATGCTTTCCAGGTCAGAGCAGCTGAACTCTGAAAAATGACTGGAATGAGAGTCGGCCACAGAGGGCAGGCTGCCACTCAGTGACGGAGAGTCAAACTCTGAGGAGTTGGTGCTGCGCTGCTCCAAGAGCTGAGCATCCATATCTTCCCGTGTTTCATTGATCTTTGTTCCCCCGCCTCCTTTCTTGCGCAGCTTGCCTTTGCTCTTTTTGCCTCCAGAGCTGGAAGAGGAGGAGAATGACGCCTCTTTGGCCCACTTAGCAGCAGTTCCTTTGCCTTCTGAGGAGCTGCAGCCCATGGTGGGATTGGTCCAGCCACAGAGGCCAACATTGCTGCCGTCATCGACACTGCTACTGCCACTGTGATGCCGTCGTTTAACGGGTTTGGATTCAATGTCCACCTGGACCTCCAAACTGCTTCCCTCTCTGGAACAAGGAAAGTGGGAAAAAAAAACATCAAGAGGATGACACGTGTGTGTGTGTGTGTGTGTTAGTTAAATGATAATCCCATAAAACACACTATGGAGTTTTCATCCCTACAGATAACACAATCACTGATTGAATAATTGTATTTTGAATAGTGAACTAGTAATATGCAAAACCGTATGTGTTGTTGCTAGCAACCCAGACAATATGATCAACAATGGGTCTGCTTTAGAGGATGGTTCCGGAGAGAGATCAGCTACAACGATCAACACAAACACTTTCCATGATCTCTTCTGTTAACTTTACCCAGATAAAAACGATGCTCACCTGTCCAGAGGCATGTAGGCATTAAGAATGGATCCAGCCATTGCTTTGGTGCTTGCGTTATCACTAACTGTGCCCAGGCTGACAGTAGCAGACTCCCCACTGAGACTGCAGCGTTCCTTCTGCACATCAGCCTGAACCTCCATCCTGACAGCACGTGAGGCAGGGACAGATTTAGATGAAAAGAACAGAGGACCTCACAAGATGAAAAGTGGCTTTAATGGTTAGATTTTAGCACCTGTGTAGGTAATTGACCATAGCGCTGCCGGACAGGCTGCCATTGATGCTGGCTCCAGCCAGAGCCATGGTGGAGGCTGTCTCACTCAGGTTGTCTCTGGCGGTTCCGAGGCGGTCCATGTGGCTGCCGCTGGCACTCAGGCTACCGGTCATCCCCCCGACACTGCCTTCACCTATACTGGGATTGTTCCTGGTGTCTGCTACTGATGTGGTATCTGTAAAGAGGACGAAGCACAAAAACATTAGAATCCATAGAGGCATTAATGATTAGTACATTGCCTTGCACAAGTATTCACACTGCTCAAGCAATCATTTGAAAATGGGAAAGGTTTGGCACAAAGCAAATCTAGCAGGACATATCCATCCATCTGAACTAAGCAGCAAACTCCAGAGGAGCTGCAAAGATCTGCATGTAAAGTGGAAGAATCTGTTGAACGGAGGAATAATTTGGCCTTTAGGAAACTGGCAATATGAAAGCCATTGTTGGAAGACTGTTTGCAGTTCGCCACAAGCCATGTAGAGGACACAGTAAACATACAGGAGAAGGAGGTTGGTCAGATGTGACCAAAACTGAAATTTTTGGTCTTCATGTAAAATACTCTGTTACCTTGAACACAACATCCCCATGGAGAAACACGGTGGTGGCAGCATCATGCTGTGGGGCCAATTTTCTTCAGCAGTCACAGGAGAGCTTTTCAGAGTTGGAAAGTTAGACGACGATTAAGAGTCACCAGGAGCAGGGGCCGTATATAGGCCATGCACCTAAACTCTGTCCTAACAGGGGTGGGTGGAGAATGATTATTGTCCTCCAATGTCTCTTCTAATAGGACTAAATAAAGTCACTACGCAAATTTCAGTTTATTTCTATCATGTTTGTCTGCTAAACATGGATTTGTGGGTCATCTCTGCACTAAAACTGGACTTGACTGTGGAAGCGGAGGGGTTCGGCATCAGGAGATATGACCAATACTGATCGGTTCTTTAATGTTCCACCAAATTCTCGGCAGTACAACATTTCAGCATATTTCCAACTAAACAAATTAGCAGGAAAAAAGGGAAATAAAACGTTTTCTGCGGCAGGCAATGAAAAAAATCCCAACCCCGGCACTGTACTAGCAAGGCAGCTTTAGTTCCCCCCCGTCGTCATGTTCCATTTGTGGTGAGGCTGAACGTTTTCACTATTCGATACACAATGTGATTAAAAAAAAAAACATTGTTTTTTGACAAACTTATCTTTGTCTAAACTCATCCAATGTTCCCTGTATTTGTTCTTGTTTATTTTCATTAGATTTTTGATGAATAAAAAGCTGGCAGAATGCCTTTAATGACAATGTATGAAGCAATAGTAAATATGTTTAACTAAAGAAAATAAATCAACATTGAGCTGGGATCTTCCTGTTAAAAGGCCACCGTTACCACATGCGTGCTCAGTATGATGGACTGTTGCATTGTTAAACACTCCATGCAATTAAATCTCCAATGTTGCCACACGCTCATTCAGGAGGACGGGCTGCAGCAAAGATACCGACTTGAAGCAATCGGCTGGGTTTCCATAGATGGCTTTCTTTAGCTGTTGGCATAATTAACTCAACTTGGCTGCATTGTTTCCATAATACAGTTAATTTGTTGTGAATCAGTGCTATATCAAAAAACTGCAACGAGCTGAATTATAACTAGGATCAAATCGGAATATATGTATTTAAATTTGTCTATATGATTGAACTGCACTGATAATACCTTTCTTTATATAAATTGGATCTGTTTAATTAGTGAGAAAAGACTAAATGTTGGGGGCAGCAGCGGCGTAGGGGTAGACCCCATATACAAAGGCCTCAGTCCTCAATGTTCAGGCTGCTTGTCTTCCTCTACCCCATTTCCTGTCAGTCCATTTTCAAAATAAAGGCCACTAGTGCCACAGAAATTTGAACAAACAAAAAACAAAGCAAAATGTTATTGCTTTTGCAGCACATTAGTAAAACATACCGGTAGCGGCTGTTCCACTGCCACCATTCATGCCGTTCTCATCATCAAACTCTATGCGCACTCCTTTTCCATTTCCAGCAGAAACTCCGCAGCCTCCACTGCGGCACAGGGAGATGGGCACCACGCCGTAGACATATGCCAGCATGATGGGTACCCCGATGCCTTATAGGTGGAAGAGACAGCTGTGTGAGAAACAAGCTAGTCTGGTCTCCACTAGAGACCACTGCTGCCAGACACACACTACACCTCATTCAGACATTTAAAAACATAAACCAACTTTAGCAGTGGATGATACTGAGCTTCAAACTGAGGGAATGCCTTAAGACTGCAAAGTCAAACAAGAAGCGAGGATGTCAAAGATTTCTCAACATGCAAAGACACCGATGAGGAAGAAAGCCAGACAAAAAGAGACAAAACAGAGAACAGACTGACCGACAGTGACTGCAGCCACCACAGGGGACACGATGGCAGAGAGAGTCACTCCACCAGCAATCACCAGGTTCCTCTCGTGGTTGGAAATATCTTTGCCTTCATAGCGGTTATGGATCTGACAGGAGAGAGAACACTTGTGAGCGTCACAGTCGAGACATGAAGAAACATCCGTTTCTACAGATGAAGTGGAAGCTAGCTCAATGCCTTTAGGACACCGTTTGGTGGTTATATACATTAGCAGGGTAGTGATTAAATAGTTTACTTGCAAATATAGATGTTTTTAGAGAGTTGAAGTTACTTTTTATCTTGTGACTCTACATTTGGGATTTACAAAGTTTCTAGCTCCTGGCACAGAGGATGAAACATTTCCCAAACATGGCACGACTCGTCACAGAAATGAGGGAAAGACAAGAGAGTTGAGTGGCTTTTAATGCTTCAGTCCACCCCATAACTACAACTATCCCATTTTTTTAAATCTGAGCGGATGATAATTTTACTACAGGACACGATAAACGACCAACTTTCTCATAGGCAGTTTTACAGAATTCTAGAGAAACCATGACCCAGGTTTAATCATGTCTAGACATAGTTTTATTTCTTTTGGAGAAATGTTTCTTGGCTCTGGCTTCTTTCTGGCAGGGAAGACTGGGGGGTTTTTGAGTAGTAGTAATTCCCCATTATTGGAAAGATATATTAGAAGCCTTCACACAACTACACATGAAGAATGTTCTTTATGCAAAATGTCTGTCATGCTGGGTATAACCAACTACACAGATTCATCTACAGGTCTGACAATTATTCATGTAGTAAAGCAGAAATAAAGGCTTAAAGCAGAGAATTTCTCCTCAGTAGTGTTCTGTCTCACCTTCCTTCCCACGTATACAGGTATGCCGATGATCATGGCGGGGATAGCTATCCCAGCAATTAGTGCGATTCCAACAGGGGCGCCTACCAGTGTTCCCAGTTGCCAAAGGATCTTCTTCTTCCTGCTCCAGGGCTTCTTCCCCCAGAACGTACAGCCTGACGGACTGAAACAAGTAAATAAGACTAATGGGTCACCAACTGTTCACTGAACTGAGGAAGGAATAATAACAGTAGCCACCTCTACGGAGACAGAAAATAAAAACATGGAAGATGTGAACCACCACAACTAAACCGAACACAAACAGCATATTAATTTCAATAATGATCAGTAAAAAGCAGATTTGTGCTGGTTACCAGTATCAAGGTGTGCCAAGGTCTTAAAAACATGTTACTGAATCACAACTATTTTCAAAACCATCCTTTTCATATCATCCACATGGTGTCAAGTGATTTTGATGAGAAGCCAACATGGACTGAATTTTTTTGGGCTGCTTGAGACAAAGAGCAACACAGAGTGACCCCTCCCCATTCTGTTGCTGCAAACTTTCAGTTAGCGTTAGGCATTGAGCCCAGGAGCAAATTAGTTCACACAGAATTTAGCAGAGACATCCCAACCAGATGACAGAGACAGTAGCCAAAGTCAAAACAGTAGACAAGAAAAGTGTTAATATCCTGTAAGGAAATGTGTACATTTGATTCAGTTGTGCATTCTAATTTTCTTCCATTTGCCTGCCAATTTGTCTTTGAACTATGTTTTAAAACAATCATGGATCTGGCGCATACAGAACAGATTTTTTGCCGTGTAAACAATAGCTGCAGTAGCCCTGCACAACTTCGGTCTTTCTGGTAACTTTGCAGAATATTTTCTTTAGTGATCAACTACAGCAGCAGGGTAGGTGGCTACAGGTTCCTGTGTTTTTTCTACTCCAATTGTCAGCTTCAGTTTTGAATAGCTGACTGAGCAGTCAGCTGATTAAAAGTTTCTCCTGCGTTAAACCGTACTACAGTAGTGTGGATCTGAACTTTGCACCTGGGCATCTCAAAGGTGGAGCTCAGACCGACATATCATCATCACTGGGCTGCCCGTGTCCATGAAGCTAATATTTAAACAGATAGTGTTAGCTTATGTCATCTGGGAGGTTAACTATTTTTAAGTCGCTCTCATCAGTTTGTAGCGTTTTTCCCTGTTCTTGCCTCAGAGAAAGTAATCAGAACCACGCATTTGCCTTGTTGGCGTTAGTTCTTCTGGTTGTTCGCCATCTTTGCAGAGTTTAAACTTCCAGCAGCTCGTTGTTTTGGTCAGATGAGGCTGCAGAGTAGAGGCTGACATTTTTTCGGGAAACGCACGGGTCATGGGATTCCCATGGGAATCCCGCGGGATGGGAGACAGCATCAGTAAAGATCACGTGATTGGGACGGCACAGGATAAAAAATGAACGGGAGCAGACGGGAGCGGGAGCTAACCAATAGGTGGGAAAATAAACTCGGATCAATTGTCTTTGGAAATGTAAAACTGAGAGTTTGTTCTAAACTTTAAGAAAAAAAAAACTTGGATCGATGCCGCCATTGTGTAGTTTTTTTTCCAAGAAGCCTATAATATAACGCGAGTTAAACGAACTACATGACCCACAAGCCAACACTGCTTCTGATCGACGTTTTCCACCTGCGTTCAGAATGGAGGGAGCAAACGCAGGTGGAGAACTGGACGTGGTAAAATTGGATTTGCAACGTAAAGTCATAAGTAAGGACTTATCTATTAAACTCATAGAGTTGACAGGAAAGTTGCAAATATTACCGAACTTCAGGAGAGTTGAATGTAGCGGTGTTAACACGCAGTATGCTGCTTGTAAAACGTGTTTAGTCGTAATCAAGTTCACCAGTGATTAAGGCAAACTCTGGATTGAATCAGCTGCATCTCTTCATTCGTCAAACCAAAAGTACCATCACGCGTCAAGTCTCATCTGACCAACAAAGTTGCTGCATTTCCACTAAAGATTTAAGAGCCTTTGCCACAGTAGAGGGGAAAGGTACGGAGGCCGCGAGGGGACATGGGGGAATTTATTTTTCTTTCGCATCCCCACGCAATACTTTTGCGTTTGCTCGCAAAAGTTGTTAATCGCCTTGAGAAAGCTGTACATTTTGGAACAGCAGCACAGCTGACAAACTGCTTACAAAACAAACAGCACTGATATGGCATTGATATGGTTTATTTGTCATATGCAGGTTAACATGCAGTCAACAATGTGATTAAATGCTTAGGATAAGAAGAACCATTCAAATCACTATAAAAACAAAAGCATTTTTGGCGTCCAAAAAAAAGTACACATCATGCAGCAGCAATAAGCAAATAAAGTGTCACAGATGTGGTTTCGTGCAGTATTATTGTCCAGAGTTCAGTAGTTTGACAGCTTGTGGATAATAACTGTCTTTAAGTCTGATTGAAGATCATTTTATTTAAGGCCGATTTCAAAATAAAACTCAATAAATCTCAAAAACGGGTGTAGTGTTTGTTCCATATTTGCAGTTATCTGGTTTGGAAACTATCCCACAAAGTATTGCGAGATAACGCAAAGACTGCTGGGTGAGATCGCAAAACGTATTGTGCAAAAGAAAAGAAAATTCCCCCATGTCCCCTCGCGGGCTCTGTAGAAAGGCTTCATCAAGAAAAGATATTAAATAAATACGTTGTGGAATAGAAAAAAATCGAATGTACCATTAAATGTACAATTTATTTTAATACATCATTAAATATTAAGCGTACCACTAATTACGTCATGTCGTCTTTAAAATTATACTTATTAATTGCATAATAGTCCATTTCATGATATAATGGTACATTTATTGTTTCTAATGATGTATTAAATAAATAAAGGGTACCTTTAATTTAATGGCACATTTAATGTTACATTTCTTTCATGTTACATTTACTTCACTTATGGGACATTCACAACATTTATTTATGATGATTTTATTGTATTAATTTTGTCCAGTTTGACCCTCCATTCTTGATGCCTGTATAGGAGGTCATGTCAGAGTTTGAATCAGGTGTGCTGGAGCAGACACACATATAAAACTTGCAGGGAAGGGGTCCCTGAGGACCAGGGCTGTGAACCATTGAGGTACAGTTTTCTAAATTGTGAAGGTAATGCCTTTTTGCACTTTTGTTCACCAAGTACAGTTCTCTTGCTAGGTGCATTTTTCTTTCGTTTCAGCAATTTGAAACATAAAAGTAACGTCATTGTTCCAAGGAAACAATCACTTAATAAATGAGTAAAATCCAACTATGTACATTTTGTTTATTCAGCTAAGATAGGCATGGTCTGTTTCCTTGTTTGATATTTTATTATTTCTTCATTATCATTCTTTGTACTTTAACTGGCCTTTACTACAGCTAAAAACAGGGCCCTAACTGGTCCTTCAAAGAAAGAAATTGCCAAAAGACTAAATGAAGAAAACAAAAATGGGAGTGGGAGTCAATTTACCAGGAGTGGGACGGGACAGGATTTTTTTTGTTATGCTGGCCTGGGATTGGGATGGGACAAGACATTTTTCTGTGGGAGTGGGATTGGACAGGAGAGAAAATCCACTCCCGTGTCACCCTCTACTGCAGAGAGGGGAGGTGCTAGGCGTCTCTGTTATTGTGACACTGCTCCCGGAAGAAGCGTGACAGTTTGGGCAAATGAGAATGGATCGGTTTGTATCGATTTTGACACAAATCACATTCTTTGAATAATTAATTTTTTTGTATCGATTATAACGTGTGGGCTTAAAACTCCAAAACTCCATTTAAATAATAAAATATATAACTAGCTAATTAAAGTTAATTAAATTTTATGGCGTACCAGATATTGTGTCCAAGCAGTGCTATGCATTTGCCATTTTGCACACTGTCAAACTGCCATGACAACTACGATTAAACATATGCAGCTCTCGTTAATACTGTATGGTATTTTTATTCAAAGTTCTCCTAACTAATAATCTCATACCAGCTCTTGTCTATTTTAAAGCAGACTTATATATATATTCGCACCCTCAAGATTCCACCGTACCCTTGCTAAATCTTTACTTATGTGTGTGTAGCTTACCCCTGCTGAGGTTTTTTGTACTATTTCAGACTCTATTCTGCTAAAAATAATCTGAAATATGATTTTTATTTTCCTCCTATCTTACTTTACCTAAATGTGTGTTTTTATTACTTTTCATAGATTTTCAGATTTCTCAGAAGGATTACCAGCAAAAGCCAATTATTATTAGTATTTCATTACATTTTCATAGGTTTTTAGTTTTATCAGAAGGATTACCAGCGAAAACCAAACATTATTAGTAGTAGAAAATATGGACTATAGCTGCTCTTACACCAATGACCCAGCTTTCTTGGTTAGACTACAATGGACTGTTATTATTTAGTTCAACCTCAGTACCAGTAAAAGCAATATATTATTAGCACCTGAAAATGAGGATTAAAGCTGTTTTGTACCAGTGACTCAGCTTCCCTAGTTAGAATTCAGTGGAATGATGAGACTATCAATATTATCATCTTCTTTTAGCATAAGATGCTTTATTATTAAGAATGGCTTGGAACCAATTTCTACCAGTAAACCCGGAACGATTATTAATTATTATTACTCCCAAGGATTATAAGTGTCATTTGATTTATTTTTCCGTGTTTATTTTCTTTGTGATTGTATTGTAATTGTTCTTCCTCATGTACAGCGCTTTGAATGTCTTGTTACTGAAAAGCGCTATATAAATAAACTTACCTTACAATTTAAGTGTATTCAACATACCCACATCTTACTGCAGAAAAGATCATCATGTGTTGCTGTGCAAGTATTTACTGTACTGGACTTGGCCCGAAATTCTTACCTCAAGTAGTGCAAGTCTGAGATCTCCTTCATGCAGAGCCAGCAGAACTCACAGCCACAGACAGCACAGGTCATGTGGTTACAGCTCCCATCATTCATTTTGATGATGTAAGCAGCGCAGCGAGGACATGGTTTGATGTCGTCAGCTGCAACAAACAGAACATGATATATAGAGGGGAAAATTGGAGATAGTGCACTGAACAAATATAAGTACATGACAAGCCTTTAATTTTAGGAGTATTGGACAGCTGCCATTACATTCCAACACAACACTGGTAATCTGCTTTGCTCCTCTGAGCTCCCAATATATAAAATGTATATGTATTTCACTTTGCGAATAGAGTTACTGAAACCAATGAACTTTTTGAAAACATTCTGATTTACTCAATATGACTGTATTTTTCTAATTTGTTGAACGGCCCACCTGGAGCTCCGCTCTCCTGGCTGTAACTGAGGGAGGACGAGCGCACGGTTCTCAGACGGAGACTCTGGGCTCTCTGCTGCCGTGCTGCGTCACAGGTCTGGTTGGGATGCCACAGCTGCTTGCAGTGGTAACAGAACTCGGTGCCGCAGCCCTCCCTGCCGCATGTGATCTTCGGACAGCTGGCACACCCGAAGGCTATTACTGCATATCTGGTAAATGGCAAAAAAAATTGATTCAGTGCAATACATCATTGTCTCAACCATGGAGAAAAAAAGCCATCTACTGTGGAATCCTGTTAATTATACATAAAAAACAAGCCTTTGCGCGTATGATGGGTATATAAAAAGAGCTGCACAATAAAATAATTACACATGTACAAAGTTACTTTTGTGGTGACATGAAGACATCTGCACCCATGTGTCCATGAACCATAAAAACCTGCAAACTCCATAATTCTAGTTTGTAAGTAATGATCAATACAGAACCGTTCCCACCAGGATTCTGGCTCCAATCCACCAGAGCTGTTGAGATAAATCTCAACTTTTGCTTTATGGAAAAAAAATAGAGCTAGGTATGTTACATTAGATAAGTTTAGATTATTTATCTGGATACGTATTTTAGTTTACAGTGCATTTCAGAAGGTGCTTGTTACAGCATGAAGAAAACTGGCTGCTGACTGGAGTCACGCTACTTTGGGCTTGATACGCACTGAACAATCAACGTCAGAGGCCGGTCTTCCAGAAATTCAAAAATCTTTTTTGGATCATGAACATAGCATGAGTATCACCAGGTCATGTTAATAACACTCTTCAGTGGGGATAGTGTTACTAAGTGAAGAGGACTAAAAGCTAAACTCTGATTTGAGTAAGCAAAACATGCAGCTGATAACAGGAAGGCTTAAGCTATTACAGCAAAAGTCTTTCGCTTTATCCTTTCGAGCCTTCAACTTCTATCTGTTATGAAGCTGGATTTGGTAAAGATCAACATTCTCCAGAATAAACATAGAGACTGCTATAATGCTAGCCATGCCAACTGCTAATAATCAGATTTAAAACGGCATGGAATAGGGCCATTTTAAAGTGGCTTAGTAGTAGAGCGGATGCCCCATATACACTGGCTATTCATCTTTGACCTCAGAATGTTTGCTGCCATCTTCTCCCCTCTGTCTCTGCTAGAGGTTGGGATAGCCCTAGAAAATGGGATTTAGCCTAGCCCTGATGAAAATGATGCAAAAAAAAACTATCAAGTCATTTTTCAGGGGTTAAATACCATACTGAAGGTCTGTGTAGCAGCAGGATCCTCTGGGACTGACCTCAGGGTTAATGTTTAATCACAGAGTGACTGAGGGCCTGGGAGACTTCCTCCCCTCTGGATCAATTTACACTACTAAGATCACCATCTACAGAGCAGAGAGAGAGGACTTCAGGACACAGCCATGGACACAGTGCTATATCAGCACAGAGCACTATACAGACCAAACACTGCGGCCCAGGGGCCATTTGTGGCTCTTTCAATTCGCTTGTGTGGCCACTGACAAATAGAGCTGATACAGATGGACACTTATTATTTTTGTAGGACAAGATTTTTAGTGACCAATTTATTAATGGAAATTGTTAAGTAAAACACAAAGCATTTTATTACTTTTCTTTTTTTAGACTGGTTTTGCTTTAGTTTCATTATCATAATTAGCAGTGTTTCTCCTAGGCCTGTTGCCCTATAGGGGGTGGCGATGGGGGATGGGGGGGTTGCACGAAGCTTGGAGGTCTGTAGCGATTGACTCTGCAGAAAGTCGGTGACCTCAGTGCACTATGCATGTCAGTTTACATTGCCTACAACTTGGTGGCTGAGTTGCCATCATTCCCAATAGCTTCAACTTCCTTACAATACCGCTGATATTTCTGAGCCAGGTAATTTCACGACTGGACTTGTGGCACAGGTGGCATCCTATCACAGCACCACTGAAATTCACTGAGCTCCTGAGAGCGAACCCTTCTTTCACAAATGTTTGTAGAAACAGAATCTGCATGCCGAGATGCTTGATTTACACACCTGTGGCCATGGAAGTGATTGGAAGACCTGATTTTAATTATTTAGATGGGTGAGAGAATACCTTTGGCAATATAGTGTATTTTTCTCTCCATCTCTATCCATGTTACATATACGTATTTACATATGTACAAAGATCAGTCTTTTACAGTCAGGGGGAGTATTACTCCTCTGACAGCCAAGCAGGGTTAAAACCTGTCCCCCAGTGATGCGTTGATTTTTGCTGCTTGTAAGGAATGGGTCCTAAAGCACTTAGGCTATTTTCTATTGTTGGATATGGATTAGGAGAGTTATGGCTGCTCCCTGCAGGAGAGTGAGAGCTGCTAGCCTCACAGCTCTGGAGGTGGTATAAAAACGCAGATATTTTGCAGATGGTCGCGCCATAGTTTCCACCGCAGTCTGGGTCTACTAGGAGAATTGTGTGTGTTCATCTGTGTTGCATGCGTCTGAGGGTCGGGGCTGAAGTCCACCGCGAGTGATACAGAGAGCGCAACATTACAGCGACATGTTTTACTCAAAAACAGATTTATGCCCCTTTTCCACTCCACTCAGTTCGCTATACGAGCGTTTCCATTACAGTTTTTTCCGTACCGGTACCTACTTTTTTGGTCCCTGCTCCTGAGCAGGTCCGACCAGGGCTGAGTAGGGACTAAATGTGACGTGAACAGACTGCTGTTCACTGGTTGGCCGTGGGAGAAGGAGAAATGAGAAGGTTTCCATTGAGACAGTGCAGGGAAAGTTAATAATACTTAAGATCAACTACAATAATATTAAGGACCATAGTGGCTGGAGTGGGTCATACATGTAATTTTACCATTTATAGATCATAAACCATGCCTGAAGCCTGACAGAAAAGGACAAATCAGCTTTCTGAATCACACGCAGGCAGAGTGCTGTACTAAATAACATCCTAAATCAGCTGATCACACATAAAATCAGCTGTTCAGAGGCACAAACATTTCCCCAAAACACACAAAACAAAACCACCATGGTGGTTCAGACATTTACTGACATCCTTAGGCGAGCCAGCGTCTGCAGGAGGAGGGAGCAGGCAGAGAGCAGCTGCCCGTAATCAGACTGCCTGCATCGGACCAAACGGGAGGACGAACCCACTGAATCTGCAGAGCATGAATATGCAATATCCAACCTAAAACTTCAAAGATCATAAGTCCACAGTTTTGCGCTTTTATGTCCTTGTCCTCATTGTTGCCATGGATAAGACAAAAACTTCCCCATAAAGCCCAAAATTGTAACTTCTTCAGGCAAACGTTGGAGCTTCACCATCCAGACAGCAGCGTCTCTCCTCTCCGCTTCTCCTGCCACACCTCCCTAACATCAGAACCCCTAACCCTTATTTAATAATTAATTAGATAATTATCCTAGTCGATCATTTTAGACATAAAAAACCATCTGACATAATATCCTCATTTATGTATGTTTCCCTATTTATTATTTTTTAGGATCAAAATAAAAAAAAAATTATGATGTTCTCCAGTCCCAGCAAAGCAAAACAGATGATCTGAAACAACTATTGTTTTATGCCACAGCTACTTTTAGTTTTTTATGAAACCACAATAAAAGTATAACATCCAGGAAAAAAACAGCCTTCAGCTGACCAGCGTTTAAATGTTACTGTGGCAGCAGAATAAAACACATGGGGTACGTCTAGAAATTCAGAGGGGATTTTATTCCTCCCCAAACAGCCGCATAACCTCAAACAATTTCGGGAAAAAAAAGAAACTAACTGTGACAGAGAAAGATTTGAAAAAGCAAAGAGAAAACGAAAACCACTTTACATTGTTTGAAAGCTACCTTAGCAAATACAGTAGAGAAAAAAATCCTTTTCCAAAATAAGTCATTGTCATTGTATGGAACATTGCGTACTGTGACCCTCCTGATTTCTTTTTTGCTCAAGAATGACAGAAAGCAACGTGATATATAACAAAATAAATGAAAGACGGTCTTTAAAATATAAACGTAGATCAGACTAAGATCTAAGTATAGAAAATTAGACCTAACTAGTTGTAGGTCAGGTAGGCCTGTTTCAATGTGTTACAAGTCAGGGCTTTAAAATGTGAACAGTCCCCTCAGGCCATCTTCAAAGGTGGTCTGGATCACTTGGATCTAGGCCTGAAACGATTCCTGGAATGAATCGAGAACCTCGATTACTAAAATTGCTTATAGGCCAACTGTGTGTTCCAGCCGGGTGGTTATTTGTGTTCCACAACGCTGCCGATACGTGGATGTCAAGGCCGTCTATCAGCTATGAAGGGAGACGGCGAGGAGCAAAAACAAGTGCCTAGAAAATGACAGAGTATTAAAAGTTTGGGATCACTTTAAACTTAACAGAATAATAGAAAACACAGCGCAAAACTGACTTAGCTTTCAATAATAGCACTCCTCCATGCTGCAACACCTGAGCTGGAAACACCCAGTTAAGTCATGTGTTTGTTTTTGGGTTTTTTTTTATCAACTAGCACCTCCAAAGCCCACCAGAAAAATGTTTTTAACCGAAGGAAACATCTGTAAACAACGGATATCGGCAGGACGAGACCATCCGCCTGCACAGCTGAAAGCAGCTGAAAGTGAGCTTTAATCTATTAAAGGCAGTGTTTATTATGCCTGAATTTAAATGTGCTGTTTACCTTTTGAATAGGTAGTTAAATTCTTGTTTTATTTCTATTTTGCCCTAAAAACAGTAAGAGTGTAACTTCCAGAATGCAAAATGACAAATGACACTTCATGCACTTTTTGTTTGCAACAGTTTTCACTACAAAGAAAAAATGTGGCTACAGTGGAGTAAATTTTGACAAAGAAACTTTCTACATTAATTTGACATATTTAGATGAAAAAATATGGATATTCCCTGATGTCTAAAAGTCATACATTTGCAAGAAAAAAAATATAATTTTCCATGATTAAAAGGCAATAGTTTACAATATTAAAACTAGGAAATTCTTACATTATAAAGTCAGAGATGTGTAAGAAAAATCCCCTAAAATGTATCAGAGATTTTACTGAGATAAAGTCAAACATCGCTGTGCAGACCTGATGCAGCCATGTTGCAGCTTGTTCGTCACTGTGTGAAGCGTGTATTCTGCAGACCGACGCAACACCTTTCACCGTTCCCATCTGGTGGCCTGTGGCTCCCAGGGAAGTGTCGTGGGCTGCAGGCCCTATGCTGCGCTCTGGTGGGCATCCCTTCTCAGGGGCTAGCTCACCAGGTGGGATGGTAATCTGTCCTGTCTACTGTAGTCCTAAATTTCAGCTGCCGCGGTGGGCCAGTGCATGCCCAGCTTGTATGTCCCCTGTGAGGGTCTCCCCTGCTTGGTGCTGGGTGGTCTTGCTACTAGGGGTTGGTACGGGCCGTCGTTTGCCTGGGGGTTTTGCTCCTGCGCTTCACTAAGGACCTACCTCTGTGCAGGACGCATGGCTGCCCTGGGGTCATGCCTTGTGTCTGTCCACCTGTTCTTGCTGCTCTTGGACGCTGTTTGTTGCAGGCCTTCTAATGTTCTAGTCACTCTAACAACTGTGCCCCTCCAGGTGACAAACGTACTCACATACACCCACTCCACATAAAAACACTTATTTCCACACATACGCTCACCCATACATGCACACAGTCCGGCGGACACAAATAATCCAAATGGTTGAAGGTCATACAAACACAGGTTACTGTTACATCTATGTGGCCTGCCTACTTTGATGCTGGATCCAGTCTTGATTTATTAGTCAATTCCATCTGCAGTTGTCCTTTTTGTAGAGCAAATCTGGCCTGTAGGCAACTAGCTTCTCTATGGCTGAAATGCCGAGACAGGACACATGAAGAAAAACAGAAAACTCACAAGAATGTGGAATATTATAGGAAAATCTATGTCTCATCAGCTGACATAATTCTGAGGAAGAAACACATTTTAGTGCATCTTCAATGTGAGAACTTTCAGAAACCGTGTTCGACAGGAATGAGATTTTTCAGACTTCTGCAGTTGTTGCAGCAGATGCTTCAGTCTCTTCCTAAAGTATTAAAATATACAGTGACTTTAAAAAAGCCTATATACTTACAGAGTGTCCAGACCTCTGTTTGTCGGCTTTTGCATCAAGTACTTCAAAATTTTGACATAAACACGTTTTTATTTGGGCTGTCGATCGAGAATGATAACATTTGATACTAGATGCCACTTTGTGCTTTTTGTCCTACATTTACCTTCCACCGGTTTATGTTTCAAGCACATATGGGCTTGGTCACTTTCCTATTCAGCTGCATTACATGAAATTACATGACACAGAATGTTACCACAAAGTAAAAGTAACTGGTGCAAAACACAAGACTAATGTTCCTACAGATATCTATACAAACTTCTCATATCATGTTCTATACGTCAATCTTCAAATGAAGAAATGTTGTTTCATGTGCCATGCATTTAGTTCCACTGCTTACCCACAGTCTGGCGCAGGGCACCAACGGCAGTCCGGATCAGCGACCAACCACCTCCTCAGCATGAACTCTTCATATTTCTCCATTAGCATGCGATCCCCCAGGATCATGCGGATATCGTGTGGGTTGAAGCGCTCGGAGCACTCGGGGCAGCTTATATTGACACGTGACTCTGAGATCTCAATGCGCAGATACTGGCGCAGGCAGTCGATGCAGGAGCGGTGGTGACAGGTCATAATGTCGGGGAAACTCTCCCTAGAGAGGCGTAGAAGGCACAGTGGGCACTCCAGTAACTCTGCCCCCACTCTTACCCCTATCTTAGAGGAGGAGGAAGTAGAAGAAGAAGGCCCTGAGGCAGGTGAGAAGGAGGCAGCAGCAGCAAGGGCAGCTCCTGTCCCAGCCACAGAGAAGAAGGCAGAGTTCTTGTCATTACACATTTCCGAGTGAATGCTCTCAATGCTGGCAATACCATCCACTCCTGCTAGAACTCCTGATCCAGGGTGCTGGAGTTCCCTGGACCTCTGGCGTCCTGATTTAGTATCCCGCCCTCTTCTTCGAAAAAGAGAAGCCAGGGAGAGTCGCCTCTTCTTAGGAGCCTTCTTCACAGATGGCAGGGAAATGGAAGAAGCAGTGGACTGTAGGTCCCGGTCAGAACCCATGACAACACCACTTCCACTGCCCAGCTGCTGGTGCTTCTGTAAGCTCATCTCTCCTGGAGGAGGAGAGGGGTGTGCCAGGGGGGAGCCAGAGCTAGGCAGTCTGTCTCGTACGTGTGCAGAGAGGTGCGGGAGTTGGAGGGGGCTGGGAGAAGGGGTAAGGTGGTGGATGGGAGAGGGGCCAGGGGAAGGGGGGACGGGGTGGGGGGGACAGGGCTCCGGAGGGCCCGTCTGTGTTCAGGACATGGTGGCTTCTCCTGATCAGCCTCGTCGTCACATCTAGCAGCCGGATTTTGGCGAAGGGGTGGGGGTCACAAGAGTGAAAAAAATGCAACAGAACCTGTTGAGATGACAAGAAAGAATAATGTTATTTATGGTTGCACTAAAAATCATACCAACTATTTTCTCCATATACAAAGGGCATTCTTAAAATAATAAGGTACAAGCTGCAAAACAAATCCTTTTCATTTATTGCCTAACAGTAAAAGCGTTAGTGTAACCCCCAACAATCAAAGAATTAGTATTTTTTATGATTATAAACTGCCATCCTTTCTATTCTACTAGGGTGATTTTAATTTCCATGTTTTACTCCACCTTCACAGCTCCATCTAAAAGCTTCACAATGATTGAATCTGCTTTGACAAGGAGCTTTTTAGGAGTTTTAGGTGAGGTTTTCCGTCACCCAGCCTAAGTTGGACTTCAGCGTTTGCCCTTCATGACGACATTTTGCTAGACCAACACCACATCTGGCAAAGTGCATGTTTGCTCTGCTAATCAGAACATAACTGTACAAGGAGAAAACAGGAGGTTGACAACCTTAGACAGAAGTGATGCAAAGAGACAGCACTCTGATCTGCACATAAGATGAACGGTGACGAGACCTGGGTCATCAGTCACTGATAATGACAGGGTAGGAGGAAGTGAGCTGTACCACACTCGACCTCTTTCCAGTTACAGATATACACAGTTTAGGCCAGTTAGAGTCCTTTCAACTGACCAATTATATCATCGATATGCACAGTGTGAATGCCTGACACTTAAAAAATAACATTCTATCAAATATTGCATCAAGGGAATTGTTTGCAATATCGCAATGCTGATTGGGATTCAATATACAGTCAGGAAAATAAGTATTTGAACACCCTGCGACTTTGCAAGTTCTCCCACGTAGAAATCATGGAGGGGTCTGAAATGTGCATCTTAGGTGCATTTCCACTATGAGAGACATCATCTAAAAAAAATTCAGAAATCACAATGTATGATTTTTTAATAATTTATTTGTGTGTTACTGCTGCAAATAAGTATTTGAACACCAGCCAATCAGAAAAAATTCTGGCCCTCAAAGACCTTTTAGTCCGCCTCTAAAAACTCCGCCTCCACTCCACTTATTCTAAATTAGAAGCACCTGTTTGAGGTTGTTAGCTGCATAAAGACACACAATCAGTAAGACTCTAACTACTAACATGGCTAAGACCAAAGAGCTGTCCAAAGACACCAGAGACAAAATTGTAGACCTCCACAAGGCTAGAAAAGGCTACGCAGCAACTGCCAAGCAGCTTGGTGAAAAAAGATCAACTGTTGGAGCAATTATTAGAAAATGGAAGAAGCTGAACATGACTGTCAATCTCCCACGGACTGGAGCTCCAAGCAAGATCTCACCTCTTGGCGTATCAATGATCCTAAGAAAGGTGAGGAATCAGCCCAGAACTACATGGGAGGAGCTGGTCAATGACCTGAAGAGAGCTGGCAGCACTGTTTCCAAGGTTACTGTGGGTAATACACTAAGACGTCATAGTTTAAAGTCATGCATGGCACAGAAGGTTCCCCTGCTTAAATCAGCACACATCCAGGCCCGTCTTAAGTTCGCCCATGACCATTTGGATGATCCAGAGGAGTCATGGGAGAAAGTTCTGTGGTCAGATGAGACCAAAATAGAACTTTTTGGTCTCATCTGACCACAGAACTTTCCCAAGAGTTTTCCCAGAGTTACTTTCCCAAAAACATCATCCCTGCTGTGAAGCATGGGGGGTGGAAGCATCATGCTTTTGGGGGGGGGGGGGGGGGGGTCTGCACATGGGACAGGATGACTGCACTGTATTAAAGAGAGGATGAGCCGGGCCATGTATTGTGAGATTTTGGGGAACAACCTACCTTCCCTCTGTTAGAGCATTGAAGATGGGTCATGGCTGGGTCTTCCAACACGACAATGACCCGAAGCACACAGCCAGGATAACCAAGGAGTGGCTCCGTAAGAAGCATATCACGGTTCTGGAGTGGCCTAGCCAGTCTCCAGACCTAAACCCTATAGAAAATCTTTGGTAGGAGCTCAAACCCCATGTTTCTCAGCGACAGCTCAGTAACCTGGCTGATCTGGAGAAGATCTGAGTGGAGGAATGGGCCAAAATCCCGGCTGCAGTTTGTGCAAACCTGGTGAAAAACTACAGGAAACGTTTGACCTCTGTAACTGCAAACAAAGGCTACTGTATCAAATATTAACATTGATTTTCACAGGTGTTTAAATACTTATTTGCAGCAGTAACACACAAATAAATTATTAAAAAATCATACATTGTGATTTTTTTAGATTATGTCTCTCACAGTGGAGATGTACCTAAGATGAACATTTCAGACCCCTCCATGATTTCTAAGTGGAAGAACTTGCAAAGTCGCAGAGTGATCAAATACTTATTTTCCTCACTGTAGCTCATATTCAGGGCACTGGGGGAGGCCACACCAAATAAAAAGTTTCACTTCATGACGAGGACTGCTTTGTCTAGCACCCAGTTAATATCAGGTACTAAAACTATTATATTTACACAAAAAAGAACTTGGTCTGACCCTATTTTACCTCTCTTTTAAAATAGCCAAAGAGCAGTTTACTTGTCTGTCTGTTGCAAGTAAGTACAAACATCAAGCACAACAGATCCTGTCCTCCAGTCAGTCCACAGTGGAGCCAACTGGCTCTGCAACGATACAATGCAACCCTGAAGCTCCATAAAGCACTGGTAAATGATTTGTTCAGAGCTAGTTTTGCAACACTGGAAACATTGGGCAACACAGAAATCCCACCTTTGACAGAGTTGAAGCTTTTTATATGAAGTTAAGTATCAATTTGAACTGTGCTAGATGTTCTCAAGAAACGAGGCTCGGTATCTGCAGGCTGGATCAGACAACTTCTCACTTTCCTGCGTGACAGAAATTACTTCTGTTATCTTAATGTCTTAAGCATGTGTCTCTATGTCGGGTCGGTCTCCTTCAGAGCCAATCGAATGACACCACAATTTACCACCACAATTTTACAGCCAACATAAAATGAAGTGTAAACTACAACAACTAACAGCTGCAGAAGCAAGAGACAGAAGCCCAATGAAAAACATCTTCTAAGATGGGTTAGAACTTTTGTTTGGTTTAAATTTTAAAAAATAAATGTAATTAATTAGTAATAATGTTTATTTAAAAATGTATTTTAGTTTGTTTTGAAACAGATACCTTCTTAGACACTGGTATTAATTTGATTTGTGTCGTGATCATTCTGAAAACCGTTCAATATTGTGAAATTGTTGTCGAGACATTCTTTGACAACCAAAACAAAGCTAAGTAAATGTTAACTCAATGTAAAACTTTCCAAAATAAAATAAGTTTAATCTTACATCATGAAACAAGATGTAAAAATGTAAAATAAAAACCCCTTGAAGAGCATTGACCAACTGTTACTCCAATCTCGTTTTCATATCTGTGTTATGCTTTGTGTTTCTTGGACTGGAAGGTGGAGGAAGAACGTGCTGCTGAAGTCCAGTTTCTGTTCTGCTTGTCCATCCTAAATATATGTGCAAGTGCCTGTACTGAAATATAAATTAAAGAACCTTAAACAGAGAGGTGCAGAAACACAGGCACTCGTGAGAAGCCTGACACACACTTTTAGTCTTAAGTATTATACCTGTGCACACTTAAGAAACTGCTGAAAATGCAGTAAAGATATCCCTCACAACCCTGTCAGTCTACACAACACGTAAAGATCTAAAGCAGACCTCAGCATAGTGACTCTGGTGCTGCAAGCAAACCACTGACACTAGCACCCGTACACACTCTCAAAAACAAGCTATGTATTCTATCCAAAATCTCTCCTCTCCCATCTTTTCTCAACTACAACCAACACAATTCAAAACCAGAATCTCCTCCCTGTTTTATAACTGATGCTTCTTAGTTTAGGTACTTTAAGAGCTGAAAATTGGAAATACTCTTCCAGTAGGATGGGCTGGCCTCTGCACCTTCCTTTTAATATAAAAGGAGGTGTGATACATAAACGGGATGTTCCAACCTGGCAAGGCATCTCAAACATTTTCTTTGCGGCACTAGAGGCCTTTATTTTTGACTTTTCCCGACAGTAGGCAGACAGGAAATAGTGGGAGAGAGAAAAGGGAGACATTCAGCAAAGGTCTCCAGGTCCGGGACTCGAACCCGGGACGGCCGCTGCAAGGAGTGTAGCCTACATATGTCGCGCTTAACCCCTACACAGGGCATCTCAAACATTTAAGCAAGATTATGAAGCCTTTACTCTATATGGGAAAACAAAAACAGGGTCTTTTAGTTCTGCCAAGAATCTCATTAAAATGTCTTTTCTCACAAATCCAGTATTATGTATCATTTCTTTTCATAAGCTGGACGTACTGTTGCACCCCTGACCATGAGAATCTCATACTAGCCCATTCCTGGTGCACTCCATGTCAAAAACAGCACTGAACTTTACTCGGAACAATGCTGATCATCCAGCAGATTGAGACCATCACCTTGAGGGAAAACAGTGTTTCTGAGAGGTGTTCCTCTTTGATGTCCGCTGTAGTGTCTACGACTGGACTCCATTTGAATGTTTCGCAGGAAGACATTGCATAAAGCAAGAGCCAACCACTTCAAAACAGTACAGGGATAAAGTAGAAATAATAGAAACCAAGCCCAGATGAATTACAACCAGGAGTTTGGTTTCATGTTTTAAGCTGTGCCCTTTTTAGTTTGCCAGAACCACCTGAGTTATTATTTACGATGGGCATTCATCGTTGTTTGAAGGATACTTATCATCCAAAATAGCGACTGCCATACAAACATACTGAAGTCCTTTAGGCTTAGTCAGTCTGACAAAGTGTTGTTCAGAAGTGTGTGTCTTCAACAGCTTAAAAGAAGCTTCATCAGATTCGTCTATTTCTTTCACGTGATTCAATTGGTTTGATTTTCAAGAAGTGATAGCAACAACAAGGCAAACGGGTCTAAACTAATGCTTTACCAGAAAACTCCAAGTATGAACTAACTTAGACATACAAATAGGGACAAGACAAAGCAAGTGAACTGATGTGTATGCAGACAACCAGCCCAAGGACAAGTGCTAATGAAGGTACTGGAATGAAACACAAACAAATGTAAACAACTGAGCCAATGAACTCTTCCAATCAGTATCATTCCTCTGCATTCCTGTCCTGCTCGTCTCCTCTGTAATGTTGCCTTTATGCACATTCCTGAGCCTCTGTCAAGCTGGGAACAGTCGATACATAGGCGAGGTGGCTAATGCATTACACTCAGACTGAGCAACATTCTGGCAACCAAACTGGACTGCTACTAATTGACGTGGGTTAAGATTATACACAGAAGCTCCTGCTGCACCACAACGTGCAGGAAGCCAACATACTTCACAACATCCCTGCACGAAACAAAGAATTAAAAGGGTACAAATAACCAAACCAACAGTACAAACAGCGAAGGCATTGTTAACGTACAAAGACAGGCGAAGCAGGCCGACAAGGGAAAGGAAAGTTTCCAACACCAACAAAGCCAGTATAGTCCCCAGCTGCCGCCCCTCCTCTCAGACTTCCCCTCATTTCTCCATTCCTCCTCTTAAAAGGTGGCGTGGGCAGCGATGAGGTAAGCATCATGGTATTTCTGCTCAGCTGAGAGAGCTCAGACCCCAGGAAGAGGGTGTGAAACAATGACATGAACTGGTAAATTTTAAGAATTTGCCACATTTATCTCAGTTGAACAAGAATCTCTATTGCTGATCAGTTAAAAATGCCTTGATCTGGGCTCAGATCTCATGCTTAGCAATGGACCAGGACATCCCCACCATGTGCTTGAAAGGACCAACCTAGGGTGCTGTGACTATTTAACTTAATCGATGGCAACAAGTGTAATAATCTGCCAAATAGTCAAACTATAGTAATCTGTGTCTAAGGTTTGAGAGTCAGTTCAGCTCTCCCCCCCCCCCCCACCCATTATTTTCTCTGTAAAGGCTGGTTCTGTGATGCATTGTGAGGAGACTCTTGTTCACAACAAACTGATATCTGTGCAAAGAAGAGTCTGTTCAGAATCTCCATATAATCCATTCCATGTTATATTATATCATATATATTATATTTTATTTTATATGTTATATTTATTGCATCATCACATAAAATGAAGTGGACACACTGATCATTTTTTATTGGTTTAGCATCTCTTTGATTCCTTGCTTCTCTGCCGCAGGAGAGTCAAGAAACTGCAGGGCAAGCAGCACATTATGTTTTTAATCAATACCAAATTCATCCAGTGTGCAATGAAGCTAAACTGTGACAATGGGAAAACTTGTGAAGTCTAAATTTCTGTAGTAAAGTCAAAAACATACCCTGCAGGCGATGGTAACTTGTTTTTATTCAGCTCTGGAGTGGACCACAAATTTGGGATCGGAACATCTCTACTTACAACTATGCTGGATTTTGTAGAAACTTAACTAACCTCTTTAGTGATGTCCTAAATGTAGTCTGTAGTCAGAACTGCTTGTGTGGCTGCAGGGCAGGCAAATAAAAACTAAGCATGTCTGGTCACTCAGAGCCACAAAGATGCAACATTCTCCAATACAATGGGCTGTACAATTATAAATGAATCATCCATTTGAAATAACTGCAAACATCCTCAACCACTAGGATGACACACCATGACAACTGAAAGAAGAGTCAAGCTACACTGCACCCAAAAATAAAATATCTAAATATATAGTTCTCATAACCTAACAGTGGACCAATGTCCAATCCAACATACCAGATACATCCACACGGATCCTTACACCAAACCCCATAGAGCACATGAAGCAGATTGATGGGATAGCTTGATCTGGATTAAAGCCATTGAGAGATGCACAAAGCCTGGGGTCTTATTTATAAAACGTTGCGTAGGATCTACACTTAAAGTGTAGGAATGCCCAAAATCCAAAAATGGCGTACACCTAAGAAAATCCAGATTTATACAACCATGCGCACGCACACCAGCAAGTAATTTGCCTTTATAAACCACAGCTGCACCTCAGCATTTTCGTTCTGCTTCCTGTTCTGCCTTCTACATACAACCATTAATGGTCAATGCACAGCACCTCATGAATGTCAATGTGTATTTAAATGTTATTTCATGGTTAACGATGGCAACCACGGAGAAAAGAGCAAATAAACGCAATTTCACAGAGGCAGAAATCAAGGTGTTGGTGAGAGAGACGGAGAGTCGAGAACATATCATGTTTGGTAGCTCCAGTAGTGGCGCGACTAACAAAAGGAAGTGTTGCGAGTGTCACCACGGCATTGTTTACAGCAGTCAGTGGTATTGCCTGACACCTTGTCACAATTTATGGGTTAATCTTTGGTACACATCATCCTGGTGAACATCAGGGTGAGGAATGTGATGGTGAGAAAGCTTGAAATTAAATGTTGTGCAGACTTTAAGATTTAAGTTGGATTATAGGACTTTTTTTATTATTTGAAAGCATAGTTAAGGCTCACCAGCGGCAGCATAAATAACACTGTGGCTTTGAATGTGTATGATAAAGTTGATCTATGAATAAAGTTTGATATGGAGTGAAACTGAATGTCTGAGAGGAATCATGATGTAGCCTGGCTTCAATTCCCCACCGGACCCTCTGTGTCGCCAGTTTCCCCCTTCTCCAAAACCAGCGTGCGTATGGGTCAGAGTTTGCGTGAGGGACTACACTTTCTAAAGTCAAGTTTGTTGCTGGTTTTTTTATAGATCACAAACTTTGCGTGGAAAGTGACATACACCAGTTTCAGGCCACGCTATGTGTGGAAACCTGCCATGTCACTCAAGTTGTGAGGCCAACGGACAGCGAACTGACAGCCTGATGCAACCCTGGAGACCCTATTTAACCATGTGAGAATTACAGCCAATGTGAACCAGAACCAACACCTGAGAGTCTAGCAGTGCTAACATGCCTGGCCAAATCTGGACCTGAGACAGTTGATGACTGTTAATAAACCTTCTATAGGTCCACTTATAGAAACCTGATTATGATTTTGAATTCCTCTAGATAGTGATGTTTGGGCATCTCCTCAAAGCTCCACTAAACTGACCACAGCTAGGTCAAGTGCTTCATATATTTTACTGCCTACCTCTTGCACTGCTTATAGGAGACTCCATCCATCCATCCAGCTATCTACAAATAAACTGAGTTGAATATTACAGCGGACAGCAAAAACTGATATCCAGTTTAGTGGTGTATGAAGCAAGAATGAAGCAACATAAGTAGACTTTATTAACTAAGCATCAGTCAAACATAAATAGCAAATATTTAACTTGAAAAGTTTATAGTACTACTTATTACTTCAAGAGTTAAGCAAAAAGGTCACTATCAGTTAAACAAATAAAATATTTCTCGTGTGTCAGACCTAGGGAGGTCAAAGTCAACACCCTGGTTTAAAAACTAGTGTCTGGTCTTGCAGTCGTGTTTGCCACTGAGCAAGAAGGGGAGGTCACACAATTCCTGACACAAACACACACAAAGAACATAGGCTGGGGCATTCTGAGCCATTGACCTTTACTTTAAGCTTAGGTGTATGGTGTCAAAAACCACTGCGTTCTCACAAAGAGGCTTCGGACAGCAAAACAATTATAATAGAGGGTACTTATTCTAGTCTAGTAGTAGTATAGTCTAGAAATTTTTAGTCTAGCTATTAACAGAAACAAATTACAGCAACAAATGAAAACTATATATATTTTGGACAATGTGTTAATCTTTATCTCTATCAAAAACCTATGTTCAATGATGTATTAAGAATAGAAGATGGCTTGTTCTGAAGTAGGGGCTGCATGTCCAGTACTACTGAGGGGCAGCCACCCAACTTACCGAGATAGCCGAGTGACACCACACGGATGCACTTGGATGTGCATGGAGACAGCGGCTTGGCAAAAGGGCTGTTCTGATCACTGCTAAAGCCTAGAAACAACACCTCTGCTTCTGCCCGTTAACATTCGTTCCTTGGACAGCAGAAAGGACTGCTTACAGCTGCAAGCATGTACAAACAGGGATGTACACCTGCAGGAAAGAGCCTTTTGTCCTTAAGTGTTTTTATTTTGTGACCATGTCCATAGCAACATCTCTAAAATCGGTTAAATGCACCACCAAGACCTCAGTTTAAATTCTGTTGTCCAGATAACAAATTGCCTGCTACATGACATCATGATGCTGTGGTGAATGTCTGATTTAGAACAAGATATATTAATAAAGATAGTGGGGATGACCACTGCCCATGAGTCAGCACAGGAGTTGGTTACCATAATAAAGAAAGATGGGCGGACTTACTGCTGACTTTTTAGGCGACTCTAGCCTCTCGGGCAAAAAGAAATGAGACAGGTGCTTGTAAGTGATGTTTGACCTTCCACATCTGGCTCCACTTCATTGATATCCTCTGGACAAGAAAACTGCAACTTCACTTCATTTGTTTTTTTACATATATCAACTGACAAATTACTTATTGGGGAAATAATGCAAAAACTAGGTATAAATATAAACCAAGATTGGGGTTTATGACCAACAACTGATCAATGAATCTAGACTTTTTAATGTCAAAACTGCAATACCTTTGATTATATCATATATTACAAAACTCTGGGTTTTATGTAGCGTATGAGGGTTTTATGCAGCACACGACATTCAATTCAGTTCCGTTTATTTATATAGCGCCAATTCACAACACATGTTGCCTCAAGGCACTTCACAAAAGTCAGGTTCATACATTCCAATCTAACCATTGAACAGTGCAGTCAGATTCTGTTGTTTATTCAAATTTTAGAATCTAATAAATAACACGCCTGTCTTAAATATTTCCTGACGTAAATCCATTTGTTTACATTCACCATGCAGTTACGGTAACGGTAGCAACGTCGCAAAGCCCCCTGCATTAATGACTTTTACCATGGCTGTTCGCAGTTTTTAAATATTTAACACAAAAGAATCACTAATGCAGCACTTAAAATTAACCTTAGATCTCGACAATGTTCGTTAATTACTCACTAAGCAGCGTCTGATATTTTTATTGTAGCATCAACTGTTGCTGTTTTGATTTGCATCCCACCTACCCTAAAACTTCTCAGCAACGATAGAATGCGGGCTGGGGGGGGCTACATAGCTCAGTTTCAGCTGATGGAATCAATCGACTTGACTACATGTAACGCTCAAATACAGACAGGCATCAGCAAACATGGTAAAGACACAAAAGTAAGTAGCATTTCCCATAAGTCACCCAGCAAGCTAACTAACTTCCATACACAGCGAGCGTTAGCAGCTGGCTAGCAAGCTTAGCTAAACGCGATGAGAGAACCTACCGTCTGTTGCCAGTGACACTTGTTCTGGAGACCGCAAGAAGGACTAGACGCTCTGTTTTAAGAACGGTGAACCTGACGTATCACTCGCCCCGCTGCTGTGCCGTGAATTTCTCCTACGCTGAAGCAGGCACTTCTTTTCCTCTCTCTCCGGTCCCACCCAGCCGCCCCGTTTCGAACGACAACAGCTCCTACAAGAGCTCGCTCTGTTGTTCGCTGTTCTCGTTCTAGCTCTGGAAATTCAAATCACATCGCGAGAGTTCGTTCCATAAAGCGAATGGACTGTGAAATCTTCAAGCATCTCAAATACATTATTTTTGAAATAATGCAATAGATTTCGAATGAAAAAAATGTTCAGCTCAAAGGCACAGACACTGGTTAAAGACCCATAAACGGTAATTTCTTTCATTTCTATAATTTTAGTCATATCCAGCTTATGTATATGGTGCAGATTTGGAGAGAAGGAGCCAATATTAATGTTACATTCAAGAAAAATTATGGAAAAGAAGAAATCTGATTTATTTAGAAGCGCTTAATGTGCATAAAATGTTTACTCAGCTTAGACACAAGCAACAGAAATTGTAAAATTTGGCAAATATTTGACTATTAACATAACTTCAAAGCTATGAAAGTTTAGTTGCATTTGTCAGCATGTCTTTTGAGTGTACAATTTCATTTGGGGACCCTGGGGCCCTAAGTAGTCACACAGTTTGTTTGCTCATACGATTACATTCAATTGAGTCTATTTATATAGCTCCATTTCAATACAAATGGCATCCCAAGGCACTTTACAAGACAAACAGATCCAGTTCATATCCAGAAATATACACTACTAACAAAAAGTTAGGGATATTTGGCTTTTTGGGGAAAATGATGTCAAACATAAAAAGTTCACACTACAGTAATATTATATCATGAAAGTAGGGCATTTAGGTAGAAGCGTGTAATGATGACTTTTTCATCTCAAACAAAAGCCAGTAACAGTGGTGGGCACACCACAACAAAAAATGTCAATGTGTCATGTACCCTTGGGCATTAATTACGGCATCACATCGAAATCTCATGCTGTTCACAAGTTGTCTTATTGTCTCTTGGGGCATTGCATCCCACTCTTCTTGAAGGGCAGCCCTTGGGTCAGTGAGGTTTTGGGGTACAGAGTTACGAGGCTCTAGATGGCAACTTAGCTGACCCCATAGGTGTTCTATGAGATTCAGGTCTAGAGAAAGTGCAGGCCACTCCATTCGAGGTACCTCGGTCTCCAGCAGACATTCCTTAATGATGCGACTTCAATGATCTGGAGCATCGTCATGCTTGAAGATGAAATTAGGGCCGTGTTGTTCCTGCAGGGGCACAACTGGCACTAGTCACCCTTGTTTACATCCAGGGGGAAAGTGTGGAAAATGTACATGACTACAAATATCTGGGAGTGCAAAGAACACTGACTTCCTATACAGGAAGGGCCAGAGTTGTCTCCATTTCTTGTGGCGACTGAGGTCCTGCAACATTAGACGGACTATGCTTAGGATCTTCTATGAGTCTGTGGTGGATAGTGTGATCCTCTTTGGTGTTGCATGCTGAGGCAGCAGGCTGGGGGTACCGGATGCCAACAGGCTCAACAAAGGATGCTGACGAAGCTGCCTGCCATCTTGGATATTGTCTTCCACCCACTTCACAACACACTGGTCAAACATAGAAGCACATTTAGTGGAAGGCCGATTCCACCAAATGTGCCACAGAGCACCACAGGAAGTGATTATTTCCTGTGGCCTTTGGACTCTTTAACTCCTCCCTTAATGTTTAACACCTCCTTTGATGGGATCTGGGTATTTTTTTTTATTATTATCTGTGTAATAATCTATATATGTACAATAACTCGAATTATCACCATTTCTAGATTATTTATGTTGTTCTGTATGTAGTGTACATACATACATACATACATATATTGTACAGATTTACATATTTATATAGGAGTTCATATGCCTATGTTTATTTACACATTTACCTTTTTTAACATTGTTACTCATTTTAAAATTTTATTTAACTTCTTACCCATATTACATTTTATTGTTAGGTTTAGTTAGCTTCATTACAGTTTTGGTATATTCCCTTTTATGTTCCTTGAATGGGTGCAGCTGCAACACAAGAAGTTTTCCCTTGGGATCAATAAAGTATTTAGATTCTGATTAATTATGTTTTTTTTAAACAGTATAGGCTTCTCACTCATTCACTTAGTAAATGAGTGACAAGTCACAAAGTCATTTGTGATTCACAAAGTTAGGACAGTTCTGTATTGACCAGACACACCTGCCCAGTGCCCACACCGTGACACCACCACTAAGGTCTTGTCTGACGACAACAATGGCTGATGCATAAAGCTCTCAACATCTCCAATATCGTCAGTGGCCGTCATTCCTGGTCAACATGAATCCATTTTCATCAGAGAACAGCACTGAGGCCCACGGGTCCCTCATCCAGCGTAAATGCTCCCTGGCCCATCCAAGAAGATGAGGCCTGTGCCTGATGGTGTGGTCAAGTATCCTTGCAGGTCGTCTAGCACGCAGACCACACTGATGTAAACAGTTTCAAATGGTCAGACGTGACACTTGGGTGCTTTTCTCCTCCCTTAAATGTGTCCAGAGTTGAGTGGCATTCATCATCCGGTTCTGCAGGGCACTGTTCACAATGAAGCAGCCATCAGTGTGGGATGTGGCCAAAGATATCCACTTCTATGCCTAACAGTCTCTCTGTTGCAACCTGCTGATGACGCTCTAAGCTCAGTGGCTATTTTCATCTGAGAACAACCATTTTGAAGCCACACAGTGGTGAGGTACTGTTGATCAATTTTTAGGTGTCACCTTGGTCCCATTATGTCAAAGTGTGAACAGCTTGATGAGGAGAACTGTTTAAATACCAACTCTGATTGAATCAGGAAATGTATTTGTTGATTTATGGGCCAAACACCTGTTGTGAATTTTGCAGTTAAGCTCCTTGTTAGAGAACAGCAAGTTGTGCAAAAAGTAGTGAAACTCTGAACAGATCCTAGTTATTACAGTGGAGTCAAATTGAGTTTATAAGGCCCAGTCAGTAAACTGTTATTTAAGAACCCATTGCCAATTGTATCAAGTCATTAACTTTGCAGTAATCCCTCAACTTCATCAAGCATGTACCTTACTAAACATGTACAGAAAGAACAGCATGCAACTGCAGGGAGTTTTTCTACCTATATATGATAATCCCCAGAGATCAAGAGTCAAAAATAAAAGCACCAAACATGAGAATGATTTTTGAAACCAACTGATAAATTGTACTTAATTGAAATAGAGTAAAAGTTACACCTGAATAAAGTTTTTACCTGATGTGACCATTAACGTTTCCTCTTTAATTTAGTTTGGTACTACATGGACAGAGTACATGAAATATTCTGGCATGGGGAGGCAGATATGACAGCTTCAGAACACCAAACCCAATCTAAGACCGAGATAATTGTGTGAAACCTGTGTTCATCAAGCAATTTAAGAGAAAATTAAGCATATTTATCTTTTACATTCTGTACATTCAAGTACAATAAGCACAGCTGTTTCCTTATAAAACACATTTTAAATTCATAAGATCATTTAGGGAGGGTAAACATTTCAAAATCCTCCAGACAAAAGAAAATTGAATTCATTGTAAATGTGTAATTGAAATGTAAATCTACTTGGTTACTTGTACTCAGAAGGTAAGAGAAATAGTTCTGGTTAGAACTACATCATTTGGCACCAAATGCTTTATTCTCTGCCCCATGATTCAAGATCTGCTCTGGTTGGTTTGGTTATTGGAACCAGGGAAGTACATTTTCTCTGCTGCCAATATTTACTACATCTTCAGAGCTGGGTAGGAAACAGATGGTTTTAAAACAGGGGAAAACATGCTGAAAGATGACATGCTTAAGAGTATATGCATTTCATGTGAGGGGTGGGGTGACCTTCAAAGTGCAGAAATGTAAGTTTTATCCGATTTGGCAAGTTTATGTTGAACGCCAACATCAGTTCAACATCCTCTTTAGTGAAATCATCTGGATACAGAACATCTAACAAACAGCAACAGATTGATCCACTTTTCACTACCCAAAATGACAGCGACACCTAGTGGAGGATGGTAGTGAAGCGGTTAAACTTTTCTGCAAACATGGGATAAATGAAACTTGGTTCTCTTATTAAAAAGGGTAAATGTGTTAACAATAAGTCACAAAGCAGGAGGGATATTTTCGAATGACGGTTTATTACAGCCAGTAGTTTGCGATACAAATCACCTCAAAATGCTCAGCAACCATTTCCCTGATATTGCTGACAATTTGAGCACTGACACAGTAAAATGACATAAAACAGAGGAATGCATTCAAATTTATTACAATTTTCAATTTTATCTATTTTGCTATTTTTTTTTAAACAAATTTTTGTTTATGATCAAGATCTAGTCAAACCATCTCTAGACCTGGCAGATTAAATCGTTTTTTTTAAGAAATAATTTATCATTTTGCAATGTTTTCTGAGTTTTAGGTTTTTCGATGTTTAAGTTTTTTTTCTCTTTTTCCATCGGTGAAGCAGGTTTCAAAATGCTCAAGCTGCAAGAGAAAGAAAAGAGCATAAATATTTAAGACGGGAGCATTTAGGACAATGGTTAGACTGCATAATTTTCTCAGTAAGCTCCATAAAACTTTTGTATCCGATATGTACATTTCTTGCTTGTACGCACCTTAGACGCTGGGAACACCGGCAGGGGTGGTGGACTTCTGAGCAGCCTCTTTGGCCTGGTGGGCCTGGAGCACAGCAACAGCCTCATCCACCTGAAACAAAACATTTTGTGAACCCCAGAGGAAATGAAGGATTTCTACTTAATCATGGGAAAAACTTTGAGGTTTTTAAAAGTAATCCCCTACATAAAAGGAAATAAATACGTCAAAGATGAACAAATCAGCCAACCTTGGAGCGCAGAGATTCGGGTGATTCAAGCATGTGAAGAAGCTCTGAGTTGTCAATCTCCAGAAGCATACCGGTGATCTTGCCCGCCAGGCTGGGATGCATATTCTGGATCAGGGGGAACAGACGCTCACCTACGGAAGGAAGCAGTCAACTATTTTATGAACCGAATTTAAAAGAAAAAACACATTCAACTGACGGTGGTGAATTAGCTACAAGAATACACAACATTGGTTTCCCAAAGCCCTCCATCTGAGCACATGGTTTACTCACCCAGCATCTGCTTCTGCTCCTGAGGAGGTGCAGCAGCCAGCATGGAAGCAGTCAGGGGCTCCTGACCTTGGACATGGACAGCGGGCTAAAGAAGAAACACAGACTTTAGACAAAATCCGATGAAGAACTTATGAAACTCAAGTCTCTGCAGTAACTATGTCAATAACTAATAGTATATAGTGTTCTTACTTGCTGCATGGGGACCTGTGGCTGGGAGGCCATATGTTGAGGATTGCGAACACCAGCGGCGTATTTGTACTGAGGCATGGCACGGACTGGGGCGGCAGTGGCTGAAGCACTGGCAGGGCGTTGGCCAAGAGCCTGAGTGGCTAAAGGGAGCACCAGAAACAAACGCTTAATTAAAAATGCAATAATAAGGTGCCCTGAAACCACAGAGAGAGATAACTGTATTAGGATGTTTTTATCTGAAAGACTTACGCATGCGCTGGGAGGCCATCATGCGTGGGACCTGGGTATTGGTGGTAGTAGTGGTGCGAATGGTGTTGAAGGTCTGTGGCCTTGGTGCTGATGGACGCATGGCATTGGGCATGTTTTGGAAATCTGAAGAAAGAAGCAGGATGACGCACATTTAATGCACAAATATCATCATCTTTAAGAATGAAAGTACTGTTAGTGAGAACTTACGCTGAGGACGCACTCCCTGGGTTGCCCAGCGAGGACTGGGGCGAAGCTGGGCCAACTGGTTGGCAGAGTAATATGCAGCACGGTTCTGAGTCTAGGAACAAGCCCAACATGTATCGTTAAATACAAAGCCACATGAAAGCACTAGTAGGAAGTTATACATTAGAGAAAACTGTTAATCAGCTGCTTGGGGGTTCACCTGCGGAATAGCCGCCATGAAGTAGCCCGAAGGTGGAGCAGGTTGATAGGGGTTGAGCACAGGGTTGGGCACAGCACGAACTGTGGCCATCCTCTGCATATACTGGTTGGTAAGATGGGCCTGACGCTCTTCCTTCCGCTGAGCCAGGGCCACATACAAAGGCTTCGTAGCCACAATGCGCCCATTCATCTCTGTAACAGCTTTAGTGGCCTCTTCTGGGGAAGAAAAGCACACGAAGCCAAAACCTTTACTGCGGCCGCCCTCCATCATCACCTATAGCAGGGGTGGAAAAAAAGAGTTAATTACATTGTCAGAAAACTGATTACCCCAAAATATTAGGGTTATTTGTCTGAATAAAGCTAATGTTTAGAAGACTGCCTTAACCTTTGCACTTGTGATAGTTCCGAATGGAGAGAATTCTTTGCGCAGACGCTCGTCATCCAGGCCATCATCAAGGTTCTTCACGTACAGATTGACACCCTGGTAAAATTAAAATAGAAATGGAATTTAAATATTTAAGATTTTGAATAGCGACCGAATCTTCTTTAAACTATGAATTATTTGGTGTTCTCGTTAAAGCAGCGGGTTTTTCAGTTCAGGCCATAGCCATGTTCAGCTGCTGTAGCGGTTAAACAATGCACGCCTGTATCAGTCTGTAGATGATCAACTATCTTATCTTTTTGTATAGCCACTTAAAAGGCTGCATCTGTATTCCTGCAAGTACAAGGTTTGAATTTTAAGTTAACTACAAGTGAACCAAACATAAAAAAAATGTATTTATAGACATACTGATGTAATTTGGAAAAGAAATGACAATTAGATCAGTATACCTGAATCTGCTTCAGTCTGTCAACTAACTACAACCTTTTTCCGTAAAAAGCTTTTGAAATGTATAATGTCCAACCCAAAGACAACCAAAACCAGAGATGTGATAGAGGAGAGAATCATTCACTATTTACACACAATTGTCAACCCCATTAATATTTCTGTACCAGTTTTAATGGCTGCCTCACACATTAGCAGCTCTAAAAACATTTATCTCTGCAGCAAGATTATCATAAAGACATACAGATAAAAAAGGAACCATATTTGTGACAATGAACAGAGATAAACCCAAGGTTAGCCGGACGTCATAATACTGACCAGATTTGCCTGACAAATTTCTACTTTTAATTTTCCAGAACAAAATATCTTTACTGAACCCTATAAACATGATGAATGATGTTTAATGGTAAAGGGGCCAAGACACACCTGGTATCTAGTCATGCGATCTTGTTTCATCTGCTCAAATTTGCGTTTGAGCTCATTCTGGCGCTCCCCCTTCTTCTGCGCACGGCCCACATACACTTGTCGGCCATTCAGTTCTTTGCCATTCATGTCGTCTACAGCCTGCAAAGCCATAAAAACGTAAGTCAAACACATTCATCAAAAGACTTGTTTATCAATTCAAATCAAATAGCAAAAGTAAAAAACAAAAGAACATATGTTTGAAAGTAAAATTACGTGGAATGTATGCTAACCTTCTGTGCATCTTCGTGTCTCTCAAAGCTGACAAAGCCAAACCCCTTGGATTTGCCACTCTCATCAGTCATAACCCGGATACTGAGAGCAGGACCTGAAAAACAGGAAGGCTAATGAACACATTTCTCCAACCGCTCCACACTTGTTAGCTAGTGGCTTCTAAATATTATGCATCTGAAATCTTGACATCACACCATATTTGCTAAATAACTCTTTCAGCTTCTCGTCATCCATGTCCTCTCCAAAGTTTTTGATGTAAACGTTGGTGAACTCTCTGGCACGTGCTCCAAGCTCAGCCTCCCTCTCTTTACGTGACTTGAAGCGGCCAACAAATCTATTAAACCACAAAGCATTAAGAAGACATTACAATCCAAGTTTCTAAATATTTAAAACAGTTAGGCAGACCAAATAATGTTACAGGTAACCTAAGAGGTTCTGCAAAATCAAAGTATGCTTCAGCTATTCAAGCATGCACTTAAGTTGCACACTGGGATATAAAATGGCCGAAGTTTACAAATACAGACTGCACTGACCCAATTACACCCAAATTGTATTTTTTTTTTGTCACAGAGTGACTTTTCCAAAATCTGTATTTTAAAGATACTTGATGCATAACAAATTTTCATCTGACCAGTTTTGCTCATCAGCTTCTAACTAAACGTTTCGAAACAAAGTATACTGAACAGATGCATTTGACAAGATGCAGGCAAACACAAACAGCACTTGAGTTAGGAGTAAATTGTTAATCAGGTCTCCCTTACACATTAAAAAAAGTGTAACAATCTCCACCACTTACACTTTTCTGTCATTGAGCAACATGCCGTTCATTTTCTCAATGGCACGCTCAGCTGCCTCGTGGGTCTCAAAGTGCACAAAACCGTAACCTTTAGAGCCATTTTCATCACAAACCACCTTAGAAAGGACAGATTTAAGGATGTTAAAAACATTTACACACACCATGCATGCTAAGCATTTCAAACTAGCTTTAACCTTGTGAAATCCTAACTCATGCAATAAGTCCATATATACAACCAAACACTATTCATACACGCCATCTACCTTGCAAGAGAGGATGTTTCCAAACGCAGAAAAGGTGTCATAAAGGGCCTTGTTGTCGATGGACTTGTCCAAGTTCTTGATGAAGATGTTTCCCACCCCGCTCTTCCTCAATGAGGGGTCACGCTGAGACCACATGATGCGGAGAGGCCTGCCCTTAATCACGTCGAAGTTCATCGTGTCCAAAGCTCGTTCAGCTATAAAACAAAAAAAAAACATATTACTTCCTATATGGAAATAACACTGGACACCCTGTGAAGTACAAGTGACTTATTTAATAAAAAGCATCGTTATAACCATTATCACCTCAACACCTACTGAAACGAAGATTCGGCTACATCAGATTTTTTAAAAGAGACTGACAGAACCGCATGTCCACCTTCACCTGTTACATTATTTTAAGAGTGACCTACCATCAGCTGGTTGCTGGAAATTAACATATGCATATCCCAGCGAACGGCGGGTGATCATATCTCTACACACTCTGATGGAGAGGATGGGTCCGGCCGGGCTGAATTTCTCGTAGAGCATGGCCTCGGTAACGTCTGGGTGCAGGTCCCCTACGTAGAGGGAGGCCATGGGGTAGCTAGGCGCGCTGGGATTCATGTCGGGTTACGTTTGTTGTCAATCAATGAGCTTGATGCGTGATGGTTGCTAGTCTAAATACGCGTTTCCCTACTCTTTTTTTGCAAAAATCAAAGGAGAAGTGGCACAAATACGTCAACTGCTAACAACGTGGGCTATGTAGCTCGATTAGCAAAATGTCGGAGCGCGGCCTACCCGATATGGCTTAGATGTCACAATTTGAGAATTTTAGCTCCTTCAAAATCACAGAGGTCGCTCAGCTATCGATACAATGAGACACAAACAGTATCAATTAATCTGCCAGGAAGAAAATGGAAAAAACTAACAGGCTATCGTTAATTAGCCGCGCTCTCAACAATGACGCTAGTAACGTAGCTTGCTAACACCGTTCTCGCCGTTCCGTATTTCGTTCTTTTTCGAAGGCAGCGTCTTCTTCGCGTTGCTTGGTTGGCAAATCAAATCCTGCTTCACCGATTTTAGCTTTTCTTATAAAAATATGTCTGCGGGTACTCACTAGCTTTTGGTTTGTTTCATAATAATAAAATGTGTGCCGAGGCTAGCTCCGGAGCACACCCTACGCAGACGGATTACAAGAATGAAAGGAAGGACGGCGGAGGCTGTTTCCAGATTCCAGTCGAAACCCCGGCGCTTGCACTGACTGTGGTTAACGTCATGTATCTCGCGATATTTGAGGTTAATTGAGGAAATAACGTGTAAAGAATGTTTCATTAGTAAATTATTTTGCTAACATTATACCTTACAGGTATTGAAAACTCAAAACTCAGTTTCTCACATATTTAGAATTTTAGATGAGTCCAAACAAAAAATTAGTTTTTATCCAGAAATGCTAGCCATATTGTAGCGTATATCCACATATTTGGTATAAGGCAAATAGAAGACAGTTGCTAATCTTAGAGGGGACGTCCCAGGAAGTTCACCCCATGGCCAGACTGTACAATGTTGAAAGTACTGCAAAAAAAAAAAAAAAAAAAACTCAAGCAAACATAGTTGCCATTTTAAATGTTAAAGTTCATGATATGACAAGTAGAAAATTACAGAATAAGTGTGGCTTTTGCAACGGTTGCCAAAAGAAAGTCTCTTTTTTCTAAAGAGAATTGTTTTGTAAATCTGTCTCAGTGAATGAACTATACGACTTTGCCAAAAAGCAAATATGGTGATCAGCACTTATCACTTGTTAAACATGGTAGTGAAGGGGCAATGATTTGGGCTTTTTTGGCTGCTACAGGACCTGGCCACATTGCTGTCATTGAGTCAACGATTTAACTATGGCTGTAAGAGAAAAGTTGCAACGGCCCAGTCAAAACCCAGACCTCATCGCTGAAATGCTGTGACAGGACCTTAAGAGAACAGTGCATAAAAATGGACATAAACCTGTTACCTGAAACAATAAATTGGAGTCATTTATTATTAACCAGGAAACAATCGCAGTGTGGAAACCGTTTTAGAACTTGGTGAAGACCACATAATTTTTTATTATGTTTTGATACATAAAACTAGACTTGATATAGGGTATACCTTCATCTTCCCATGACTGCACTTCACAAATCCATCTTTAATACCTCAAATCCTGGCTGCTTCCTTGTACGACTGTTCATCTCAGTCACACAGACACAGGGGTTGGACAATGAAACTGAAACACCTGGTTTTAGACCACAATAATTTATTAGTATGGTGTAGGGCCTCCTTTTGCGGCCAATACAGCGTCAATTCGTATTGGGAATGACATATACAAGTCCTGCACAGTGGTAAGAGGGATTTTAAGCCATTCTTCTTGCAGGATAGTGGCCAGGTCACTACGTGATACTGGTGGAGGAAAAACGTTTCCTGACTCGCTCCTCAAAACCCCCAAAGTGGCTCAATAAAAAATTTAGATCTGGTGGGTGTACAGGCCATGGAGATGTTCAACTTCACTTTCATGTTCATCAAACCAATCTTTCACCAGTCTTGCTGTGTTTTATTGTGCATTGTCATCCTGATACACGGCACCGCTTCAGGATACAATGTGTGAACCATTGGATTGCACATGGTCCTCAAGAATGGTTCGGTAGTCCTTGGCAGTGATGCGCCCATCTAGCACAAGTATTGGCCCAGGGAATGACATAATATGGCAGCCCAAACCATCACTGATCCACCCCCATGCTTCACTCTGGGCATGCAACAGTCTGGGTGGTACGCTTCTTTGGGGCTTCTCCACACCGTAACTCTCCCAGATGTGGGGAAAACAGTAAAGGTGGACTCATCAGAGAAACAATACATGTTTCACATTTTCCACAGCCCAAGATTTGCGCTCCTTGCACCATTTGGAAACCGACGTTTTGCATTGGCATGAGTGACCAAAGGTTTGGACTATAGCAGCCCGGCCGTGTATATTGACCCTGTGGAGCTCCCGACGGGACAGTTCTGGTGGAAACGGAGAGTTGAGGTGCACATTTAATTCTGCCGTGACTTGGGCAGCTGTGGTTTTATGTTTTTGGATACAAATCCGGGTTAGCAACCCGAACATCCCTTTCAAGACAGCTTCCTCTTGCGTCCACAGTTAATCCTGTTGGATGTGGTTCATCCTTCTTGGTGGTATGCTGACATTACCCTGGATACCGTGGCTCTTGATACATCACAAAGACTTGCTGTCTTGGTCACAGATGCGCCAGCAAGACGTGCCCCCAACAATTTGTCCCCTTTGAACTCTGGTATGTCACCCATAATGTTATGTGCATTTCAATATTTTGAGCAAAACTGTGCTCTTACCCTGCTAATTGAACCTTCACACTCTGCTCTTACTGGTGCAATGTGCAATCAATGAAGACTGGCTACCAGGCTGGTCCAATTTAGCCATGAAACCTCCCACACTAAAATGACAGGTGTTTCAGTTTCATTGTCCAACCCCTGTATGTTCTTTCTAAAAGTTTTTAAGGCTTTTGGTGGCCATTTTAACACTTGACAGCTCACCTATGATGAGTGTATTTTTTGTCCCTGTTTCAACAAAGATTTCAGCCAATTTAGTCATGTTAAAATTTAGTCATGAACAAACTATCTCTTACCAAGTTTAGAAAAATGTTACAAAAAGCAATGTAAAAGCAGTATTTAAATTAAAAGCCCAAAACGTGAATAAAAACATTGATATAATTTGTCCAAAAGGTAATTCTGACTGTAAAAACCTAAAACATGCATACCTCTCGTCTACTATACTACTTTGCGTTCCACTGACATTGTATTGATGTAACATATTTGACAAGTAGAGATTTAAATTTATAAACCTTTGGAGTTTATACGCTGCTTCATAAATGATTTGTATTATATTTTTACCCTACAGTTTCCTTCCCCCTCCACTGGCCTCCACTATCCAGACATTTTTTATGATTATGAATTTAAGAAAGAATAGGACAAGTCAATGATTTGGAAAATTCATTTGTTAGATTTCCATCCTTAATAGCAGACACTCACTCCTGTCTCACCACTTACAGACCAATTTAAGTTAGAATATTATTGAAAAATTCATTTATTTCTCTAAGAGAAACACAAATCATCCAGATTAATTCCACAAAGATGAATGTTTTCAAGTATTTTTTCTGTTATGATTTTCCACCTACAGCTGTTGAAAAACCTGATATTTAAGATTATATTACATTGGACTAAGAAAAACATTTTTGATAAAGAAATGTCTTAATGAAAAGTATATTTATGTGCCTCAAGGTTATTTTCAAAAGGCATGTTTAATCTGACAAACAAGCGACATGCCAATATATTTTCAAATTTACTGAATGACTATATTTGATGACAGCATTTAAATTCAGAAATCCTGAGTGCAAAAAATTTACATTTTAAAGTGTATGCACACTACAGTTTCTGAAGAAATCAACAGTTTTTAATTATCCTAAAGAAAATAACAGGAAACTAGGATGGTAGAGAGAGCTGTTCAGTGACTAGTAAAACTGTGGATGGTATTTGGATTCCCTGTTACATTGTCTACATGTATCTATTCATCCATTACCTGAACAGAATTATTTTAAGGGGGAAAAAAGCAATGCCACTTCTTTTAATGTCAACATTTAAAAGCGTATGGCGTTTATAACCTCAAACTCAACAATGGTGAAGATTGTATTTCCTGTGTCCACTTCTGAAGAGAATTTGTAGAGCCCACATGGACACGCACCTGTGTAATACCATCATAGAACTGCAGAGGGTGCTAAATCGCAGCCAGGACACCCTCCCTATGCAAGTCTCGGTCTTAAAAGCTTTGATTTCTTAAATCAATCATATTAATTTGTAATTATGGCCACGGCAATGAAAAACCATTGCATTTTAACTTATCACAAAAAGTGGCAGCCACATTGACTACAAGGAATACAGACACCGTCTTGCTTACTGCTTGGTTAAAAATGTATTCGGTGAGGAGTAGACAGCAGTATAGCATCCCCATGCTCAAGCGCAGCTGTGGGTATGGGGATGACTAACCCACTAGACAGCTCATGGGCAGTTGGTTTCATTCATGGCAGCAAAGAATAAACCACAATGAATCCAATCTTATTCAGCAGATCAAGCAGTAGAGTTTCCAATCAATTTTACTATTTAAACAGATCAGCAGTTTATGATGTATAACAACTATATTATTGTCTTGAAGGGAACCAATTACAAACAATTAAGACAGGAAGAGAGAAATTAGCAATACAGCAATAAGTTAAAACTAAATTAAATATTTTTTACACATTTATTTTAGTCTTATAAAACAAGAAGTCAAACATGAAGTATCAACTGTTATGTCCTTTTGTCTAGAAAAGTGATTAAAATTTTTTAAATCATAATCGGGTCACTATGTTTACCCATGTCTAGCAAAACTGAGCCGTTAAGTGACCATGTTTCAATGTCGAGTCATCATTTGTGGATGACTTTGAAACACGTTGAGACTTGTATCTGAACAAAGATTATCAGAACATATTTAAATAAATGACAAATGGGCAAGTTGAACCGTTTAAATTGTTTATTTCACTTAAATGAAATTACGCATTACCCCCATTAACAGTTACGCTCAAGTGTTTAGTATGAAAATCCCAAAGACAGACAAACCTAACCAGCCAACATCCTCCTACTTCTCCACAGACTACCCTTTAACAATCTTTATGAAAGTATTGAAAAAAAACTTCAAAACTTCAAAAACCTTTAATTATATAAAAAGTGGGATTTTTTATACTTACTGAGGTGCTCATACAAAACAGCAACAGTACAAGCTTGTGCTCTTGTTCTTTTAATTTTCTATACCTCATAATGGATACATAGATATACAATAGCAGCCCCCCCACCCTCCCAACAAAGAAAAATAAAGACCGTAGGTTGATAAATGACAGTTTATGGAATGTAACCTGTGTAAAACCTGGCCCTTCATCGCCAGCACTCCCCATTATGTCATCATTGTGTCTACCTGTGCTGTATTTCCTCTCCTGCCAGGTCAGGTGTAAGCAGGCAGCTTCTAGTTTTGAGCAACCACAGACTGGTCATCAAAAGATGTGGCTGCTTACAAACGGCACCTTTTATGGGAATACACGATGTCTAAAACTGCTTGCTGCATGTCTCAAGACTAAGAACCCCTTAAAAATGCTTGAACCCAGAACAAGGTCTTAATCACGCAAGCAATCCAACCCCAAATATACGTAAACCCTCTTCATCACACTTTAAAGCCCCAGCCTGTTTATCTACAGTTACTGCAGAACAAACAGCAAACTGAAAAGAATGATATGGGCAAAGACCCAATCAGAAAAACAAAGGATCAAGCTAGATGTTATGAATGAGGTGGATAAGGTGCTGATCAACATTAAGAGGACTTTGGATGATGTCAGGCAGACAGGATGACTGTGGGAGTGAGGCTCAATCTTTGGGCTCCTCTGTGTCCTCTCCCTCGACTGCATTATCAGAAGTCCACAGCTGAGGAAAGAGACAGTGATCAAACCTTTGAATCATTCCATTCTTACCCTCACTCATTTTCTCTTGAGCACAAAAACTGGGGATTGTATAAATTTTAAAAATGGCAACTTACTGTCAAGTTGTCTCTCAATAGCTGCATGATTAGTGTACTGTCTTTGTACGATTCTTCACTCAGTGTGTCCAGTTCTGCAATGGCATCATCAAAGGCCTAGAGAATATAAGGCACGTTTTTAGAAGCCAAGTTAGAAAATGTGGTAAAAGAATCCCCATGCATCTGAATTTGGCTTTCATGTCTGAATATTCAGACGGTCCATCCGTTCGTCTGTCCGTCAATCAATCGCCCTGGGGCTGACCCAGACATGCTGTAGAGAATATATGTACTCTGGCCTGGGAGTGCTTTGAGATGCCCCAGGAGGAGAGGGATGTTTCTCACAAAACTAGATGAATGTATAAGTGTGTGTTGGCTCATGGTCTGCATTTCACCACACTGAATACAGACCGTCCACGTTCTGGGGTATTGAGTTACCTGTTTGGCTAGGTGGCAAGCTTCTTCTGGAGAATTGAGGATCTCATAGTAGAACACAGAGAAATTAAGGGCTAGACCGAGGCGTATGGGGTGTGTCGGCTGCATTTCTCCTTTGCTGATATCAAAGGCTTGTTGGTATGCATTCTGTGAATCTTTAATAATACCTGAAATAATAAAACAAAAGACATGAGGAAACTGAAGAATTATGTGACTGCAGGACTGAATTTAAAGCATTTTCTAGTGCAACAAAGTAATTGAACATACAGTGATTTGGGTATACTTAGTTGAAGTCCTACACATCACTGAGTTTGCATTAATATTTTTGAATTAGATTTTAAGGCCTTCCAACATTTACTCTAAAACATACTACATCTAACAGTGTCAACAAAGTGAGAAAGTCAATTTTATTTTGTAATTTTTGAGACAAATCAGCATAAATGAATATAAACCTCTACAGTCGTCGAAGCGGCTGTCCCGGGTTCGAGTCCCGGACCCGGTCTCCCCCTCTCTCTACCCCTCTTTCCTGTCTGCCTACTGTCAAAAAATAAATAAAGGCCACTAGTGCCGAAAAAAAAAATCTTAAATGGTTCTTATTTAATAATATTCACTTGCTAGGCCTTTCTGCTAATGGGGTTGAGCAGTGATAAGGTACACCAAGGTATTAAAAGATAATAAATATTTGTATATCTTCATTTAGGACTGCCGTTTCTCTTGAGAGAGTGCTTCTTAATTCTTCCTCTGAGCCTGCTGCCAATCTTTCTGTAGCAGTATTGTTTGCTCTACAGCAACACCTTGTGTTTAGTACAACAACTGCAGTGAGAGTCATTCACAGCTGTGCATCAGTCAATGCTATGTTCAGCTGTTTATTTTACCTGTTATGTTTCAGTCTAATATGGACCTTCTATAAACTACAAAAAAACATTTCTATCAAAACATTATGAAGCAGAAAGAAATTATAAAGCTGAAAGAAACATGAGTCAGTAATACCAAATTAAAATGGTGATGCAGAGGAGAAACTAGATGAAGTCAAAGAAACACTGACTCAATATTAAACAAAAGCTGTGATCCACAGAGCTTTTTACTTCTGTTTGCGCTCCATCCATGCATAGCTCCGAAAGTGTTTTGTAGATGGAAAGTTTGCAGACTTCTAATGAGAAGAAGACCAGCATCTGAATTGAACACCGTTAAATTAAATTCTACAAAAATACTAAAAAACAAAAAAACAAGGCAGATATGGTGGTCCTTTATGTGATGAAGACAAAGAAGGGCCGACAGGATCTAGGGGAAATTCTGTGATTGGGGTGACAGAAATAGAATATAAATATATAATACTACTGTCCCTGTGCTACAAACATCTTCACCTTGTAACCTTTCTGCCTATTGCATCCCCCGTTCAGACTGGACGAGGCCATGATGCTGGTAGGCTGATTTCCAACAAAAACAGCTTTTGTAAGTACGTGTTGGTTCTGTATTGTTACCAGAATGTCAAGAACTTTGACTTCCTGTCCATGTGCCTGCTGCTTTCATGCTTTATCCCATGATGCAATGTGAAGTGGAAAAATGGTTGTGTGGTTCATCTAACTAAAAGTTTTGCTCAAGATCTACTAGAAAGTCTAAAATACTCTAAATGCAGTAATTATACAACATTATAAGTCTGTCTAGGCAGACTGTCACCACTAGGTCTAAGTGGTGGGGAGAAAAAGGTGAACTAGGTTATTTTAACATTGGATTTCAGTCTTAGTAGAGGTGCCTGTCTGTCTATGAGACCAAAGGACAGGAAGTCAAAGCCACTGAACCAATGAAAAAGTGAATATAACTTGCTACTTTAAACACACTAAAAGCTTTCATCAATAATTCAGCTGGAAATTTTCAATTTAAATGTAATTTTAACATACTACACACCACATCCGATTCCATAGGATCAAGTGAGAAACCTTCAAATAGAAAAGAGTATGAAGAAAAGAAAAGCCCCACTTTGACATTCATGCCAGTAAAGTAATGTACTGTAGAAGAGTAAAGAACCTTACCGTCCTTCTCATCTCCTGTAGCCACTTCAGCCAAATAGCGGAAGTAGTCTCCTTTCATTTTCAAATAAAATACTCTGCTCTCCGCTGCCTCCGCTTTGGGGATGAGATACTTGTCCAAAAGAACCTGTGATTTAAAAACAAAAAGGAGACACAAACATACATTTAACATTTTTTTCAGGTTTGTGTTTATCTGCCCTCTGAATTCACATCCACTCTTCTCACAAAACACAGGATTGTTATTTCAACACGTTCAAGTAAACAGATTTCTGAGTCCTCATTTCTTAGACATAAATAGTAGTAGAAACACGTTGGACATCTCTAGTTGCCTCCAGGCTAGAACATTTGGCCAGGCTACATCACAGATGCTTCAGGGACCACAGAGGGGCATGGACCTCTGTGGATGTGACATGGAAGCATATGGCTGAGGGAAAAAAGGGTGAGCTGAACAGGGAGTAAAGAGGACCAAGAGAGGATAAAGGGGGAGACGGGGATACTAGTACGAGTATGGATGAAAGCTGGTGTGGGTAGAGAGGGTGAGGAACCAGGCAGCTGAACTCGTGATGAGGAAGTAGGTCACACATAGACCAGCGTGGCTATCTATGACACAAGCATGCACCAATTGATAATCTGCTCAAGTTGCTAACCTGAATGCTAGCTGAAAGAGAGCCATACATTTACTGTCAGCAGTTATAATCTGCTGTAGAACCCTTGATTTGTGAAATGATAGCATAATATATGGACCTGAACCCTTTTCTTATTAGAGGGAAGCAAATGACCTGAACTGTGGTTTATAGATAGGACACACGAGATAAAAATACTAATAATTTATGATCCTAAAACAGTTCCAATGTGTGATAACAGCTCCCACGCTGATCAACATTCCATATCGATTAAAAGACACGGATGTTTTAGTTCTTCGTTGTAAGACCCTCTTTAGAATACAGCTCATTTGCATGTTAGAAGGATAATGGGATAAACAAGGCTAATGAGAGCATGCATTTGCTGAATGCTCTTAAACCGATGCGAAAGATAGGGGAAGCCCTGTGGGATGCAAATGTAGAACTAGGCCACTGGCAAGGGCACAGCTAAAATCAGGATTTCACTACCGCAGTAAAGAGCGAAAGAAAAAGCATTTAAGTGGAGATGCTGTACGTTTCTGTACAGTTTTAAAAACCTTTAGAGGCATATAGGAGTTTGAACATCCAAAACCTTTGCATAGTGTTTGGGTCAAAGGGACATGAATCTAATTCATGTCATTCAAAAGAGTACATGTACAATTCAGTGGTTTATTGATCTGTGAAAGCAGTATAGGACAGCAGAGCGGCATCGTCAGTATTAGATTCTCTAAACCCTGCTAATGAAAAAACAGACTTGTAAACACAGAATCAGTTGGAAAAAACAACAGCTTTGGGTACCATTCTCATCATATCAACTATTTTATACCAACATTGAGAACATCAGTTTGAAGATGGTGTGTTCCCTTTCAGTTCTGAAAATTAAATATTTGAAAGACTCTATATTACAGGTTGTAATAAAACAAAAACAGCACAGGCAAAAACAGGATGAGAAAGAAAAAGTGGCCAAGCATGAGACCCTACAAGGTTTATCATCTTAACTATTTTAAGCTGCTGAAAAGAAATAATATATGTTGCTGTTAGACTTGTAATTATCTGCTCAGCTTCCTTGGTCTGTGTTGCCATGTTCTCCTGCCATTTATCTTTAAAAATCCAAGATGAGTACTTTATCAAGATACAATTGCTCAGATATATATCCATGTGGAAAGCTCATTCAAAAAAAAAGGTTGCCACACCCTCTATATAGATTTAAAGTAGCATTAGAGCAGAACCAGAGGGTTCCAACTCTGGGTGTTTCTAACTAGTATAAAATCTCAGGGGGGGGGCGATATAAAGATACATAGTTTAGGTCTGATTTTAACAGCTGCAGAACAGGAATAAACACCTTTAACGTTAATTGGACAAAACATCAAACCACTTTAAAAATCAGCCATATCTTAACCTATCGTCCCCTATCAATACAGTCAATATCTTACTCTCCATAAGGCTGCGAGGGATACACAATGTTGGTGGGTCAGCTTCTGTCATTATAGGATTAAACGTGTGAGTCATCATTGGGCAGATAACACGCTGTACCACAGGACCTACATAAAGCTGAAAAGATTTATATATGCAGAAGTTATAAACACAAATCAACTAGCAAATCAAGTGGCATCAACAATATGAATTTATTAAGTAGTAAAATGGAGTCAACCCAAACTAAATATTAAACTACCTTATCCAAACACCTTTGTAAACCTTAAAAACTGCTTCATTCTAAGCCCTACAGGTAAGTGATTACCTATTCTATGGAACATCCTCACCTCAACTAAAAAATGCAAATTAAAAAGATATATATTCTTTAAAAGATTAGTAACATAGTAAAAACATATTTATTTCATATGGCTATCTTACAACAGGGATACCGGCAATAGCAAAGGATTGCAGCACAGATGAATCACTGAGAGCATTAGTATTGGTAAGTCGAGCCTTCTAATGGACTTAGACATTCACCATGTCACATACAGCAGAAGAACTTAGTTAGGTTCAGGACCAAAAATAATGAACTTGATTAAAAATTAGCTTTTTGATGAAACACTTTGGTCTTATAAAGAAACTGTTTTCTCATAATTTTCAGATGACCAACTCTTTCTGAAACGGGCTATTTGAAATTGTCCAGCTCATTTTTATTTACTTAGATTGTCCATTTTCATAAATGCGGCATTTGAAAGACTTAATATGAAGGCACTCAAATTTAAAGTCTTACCCCAATGATAAAAAGTGAACAAAGTGCATGCATTTAGTTTTATTAATTTTGTTTAAGGAAAAACAAAGGACTACTTGTTTGATCATATTTGGGTCGTATGAAGCCAACAGGAGTGAGAAGTATTCCCATAAAACCCAGCTCACCAGAACGTCATTGCAGATGTCTTTCAGCTCTCTCTCGATTTTTTCCCGGTACTCTTTGACCTTGGCTTGTCTCCCTTCGCTGCCCTCAGCTTTCTGCTCAATGCTGGACACCACACGCCAAGAGGAGCGACGGGCACCCACGACATTCTTGTAGGCCACTGACAGCAGGTTGCGCTCCTCGTTCGTCAGTTCCTCGCCCTCCTCTGTCACCGATTTCATCGCAGCGGCCATGTCATCGTAGCGCTCAGCCTGCTCGGCCAGCTTGGCCTTTTGTACCAGTTCCTTCTGAGATGATTCGCTCATGGCTGCTCACTTGAGGGCAGAAATCAAAGACAAACAAGTCATACTGAGGTCAATGAAAAGGGATACTAAACAGACAGCTGACAAAAATCCAACACAGTAGTACAGCACTGCTATTTGCCCTTCATTTATTTTCAGGTTAACGGTGACAAAGTATACTAAGATTTTTAAAAAGTTGGGATTTCAACATCGCAAAAATTCTACACAGACAGCATAAGCGAAACACCTAAACGAATGCCGTCCATCTCTCTTATTAACGGTAACCGTTTTAAACGTGCAGCTATCAAGCTAGTAGCAGCATGTCTATTAAGCAGCCCACTAAAGGTTGGCTATCAGAGTAAACAACCCGACTAATTATCTAGCTAACTTTAAAAAAAATAGAGAAAAACTGCAAAAATGGGATAGTATTCTGAACATTAAGCACCTAAAGCTACGATTAAATTTAGCTGCTGTTTCAACTCCATTTTTAAGTTTTTGTATCAAAATCAAAATGCTTAACTGTCATAATCAATATTTGAATTGTTACTTTTCAGTTTTAAGTAAAAGCAAATAGATTACATCAAAATTACATCTTTGCATAAATATTATCATATTTTCACTATACCAAGACAATCTCACAGCCACCCATGTCCACCTTCAACTAATACAGTCCTTAAAGTCTGTAAGGACTAAACTTAAGGGATTATCAGTACAATAATAAGCTATTTAATAATTGCGTCTGTGTGTTTTATCCAATAAAAATTTTCAGCAAGGTCATAACCAAACTTCCATATTGTTGGCCCATAACAAAATGGTAAAAAAAAGAACTGGGGAAAAAAATATTAGATAAATGTAGGGCTTGGTGAAAAGGTCCGCCACCCTGATCTTGCTTCACAGCAAGTTGTGTCTAAACCGTTTCTAGGAGGTCATGTTCCTGATGTACCAAACAGAGGAGGACTTGTTAAATACCTCAACTATGTGGACAAGAAGAGTAACAGTTTGAACACGAACAGGCTGGCAGCATACCTGTGACGACTGGCATTTTCTTGGATTTACTGCTACACCTAAAAAGTCAGTTCTTATTTAGCTACCACCATGGATCCAGGCACTGGATTTATGATTTTGCAACCTGGCAAGGCCACTTTCTCTTTTAGAAAAGCAAATGACTACTGGCTATGGTTAGGTGGATTTAAGAGGAAACAAATTAATTAAAATACACAATCAATTTGCTCTAATATTTTACGTTCTGTTTGCTAAAAGGTCAGTGCAACTTTTCAAGCTTAGAAGCATGGTGGATGTTCCTTTGAGTAGAATTCATTTTAAACAACCTCATAATCTAAATTCATATCAAGTACCTAAATAACAAAATCTGACGGATTTGATAATTATATATTTGATGTCCATATTGGACTTTAAGGTGCCTGATAATGGGACTGTACTACTAGTTTTTGAAATCCTAAACATACTTTTTTTTTGCAAACGCTTCATAAAAATGAACTCATATCCCAACGAATGAAAAGAGAATAGTAGAAAAATACTCTTGTTGAATGAGCTATTGCAATCCCGACACATCAGTAGTATTCTGCTTTGGGTTAACATTTTATACATTTATAAGGAATGATGGGCATTCAGTACAGGGCTGTGATTTTAGGGATTTTTAACCTAGACGCATAATCTTGAAGAGCCATTTTAAGGACATTTAAGCTCGTTTTGTCACGCACCCGTTTTTAAAATGTTGCTAATCCACCTACCGTCATGGTTTAAAGAGCATTTAAGACAAAAAGACAAAGAATGTTGCAATCACTGCACAGACAGTCGATTCAGTAAGGCTTGCTGTCCTTCAGACTAAATGCGCCCCCTCCTTTTCTCTCATTCACTCACCACACCCATCCCTGTACCTGTGGCTTGTCTACCAAGCGGAAAACTAAAACACGAAAGCCTCGTTTGAATGTGACTACGACGATACCTCCTGGCTGATATTAACGCAAGAATGCAGCTGGTAAACAGTGAAGCATTATTCCCTCCGAGAAACAGCCCCGTTAAAAAGTGCACCGGGTAAGGCTAGGCCCTCGTGACCGACAGAGCTTCCAGTATGGCGCCAACTATTTCCCGAATCATAAACTGTCCAAGTTAGACAGCTTGTACAAACTTAATAACGTTGACATAATTACACACTGTGTAGCAAATTCAACTAAGCATTTTAAAAGTGTACAAAATGTGGCCTGGCTTGTCGGCCAAATTTCCTGCTGCTTGGAAATGTTATATTTTCTTAACTCGCTATTTTTTAGAACTTAAACTAAAATAAAAGAAAATGAGAATTGCTTAATGTAAATTGACAATAGTTGCAAGATATCCTACAGATATTGGGCGTAGTTAATAACTCAAAGGGACAATGCTTTTTCCAGCATGCCCTTGTTTCCCTTCTCAAGTTATCTATGGCACCGTTTCAGGTAACATGTTTAACGTTTGTAGTAAGACTTCAGCCTAAACTACACTGACTCGCCTTTCTTTTTTTAGTTAGAAACCAGCGATTAGACACATCCCGAACAGGAACGTTGGCTAAGCTAGCCTTTGTTCTTTAGTTTGATGAGCGTCCCCGCTACACCCAGTCCTGCCAGTAACCCGTAGACAATGGGCTTCTTCTGCTGTCAGTTATTTATTTACACATTTTTTTAAGACGTACGGATAAAAAATGTTAAACCGAAAACGTATTTTTAAAGCCGTTGTTGTCTCATACCTGAATTCTAGCAGATGTAGGCGTACCAAGGTGCAGCTGATTCTCTCAGCCTGTCCGAATGAGTGCAGTCAACGGGGTTTCCTCCCAATCACAGAGAGACACCGGTCCAACACACGGCCAGAGTAGCGCCGAGCCGAATGAGGACTGACGTCAAACGTTACCAGGGCGACCAAACGTGAGGCTGTGTGGGAGTTGTAGTTCTCTTTGACAAACCCCCGGTTAGTTTTATTTAAAGACAATGTTTGGAAATAATTTGTCACCATAGTATCCCTTGCCGTGCTTCTAAATAATTACACGATAAAACGTACTCCCCTTATTTTTTACTGAGGTCTTGGTGTTACATCTAGCAAAACAGAAATCTATTATTTACCTCTTGCACGTTGCAGTCAACATACTATAAATCAGATCTTTTGTTCAGGAATAGAAACAGAAATAAAAGACACGGAAACTAACTTAAGATTTTTTTAAAATTGCAAAGAATTATAATAATCTAGAAATGTGCTATGTCTTTAAAAAAATAATAAAATATTTGCTTAAATGCAGAGGGCACCACAAACTAGAACACAAGTCACAGCTATGGTACTTTCCTAATAGAAACTACTATTTTTGCATTCTGGTTGTTTTCCAAAGGGAGAGAGTGAAGCTATTTTTGCTATGTCACATGGTTTCCCCTTGAGCGAAGATTTCAAGCTTGTAACCTATTTAAGGGTGGATTAGATAATATCGGCTGCAATGTGAAGACACAGGAGCTAAAGAAGAGGAAAAAAATAAGAGGAAAAGACTTTTGCCTAAATAAGCTCCAACCCAGAGGGGCTCCAACTGAAAAGCTTTAGAAACCAGTTAGGTGAGTCTTACTGTCCATGAGCCATGTTTTGAATGCACATGCACATAGAAGCAGCTTCTTCACATTGGAACAATGGTTAAGTGTTGAAAACAAACCTTCCTGCAATGGCAAAAGTTCTTTTGTTAGATTTCAGTTGGAAACAAACAAAGGAAGGTGATTAGCAAATGCAATAAAGTAAAAAAATGTCTTTCATCATCAGAGTGATCATAGTCGGCATTTTTGTCTTCTAAAACTCTACAGTCATTACTCTAAAAAGTAAGTCTCCACATTTTCCTTTATGTTGAAAGGGCAATGCCAAAGCTTTACATTAAATCTGTTTCAACTCTTTTTATTCGAGCAGCACCAATTCACAACAAATGTCATCTATAGAGAAATATACATAAATACACAATGAATACCTATACAAAATCATCACACAGAAAGATTAGACTCCGTGACAGAGTCCAATCGGATCCCAGACCAATACAATTCAGATTATATTCCCGATTTGGAAAAAATCATCTAGATTAGGAAGTGCAGGCAAATGCTTTAAATTGCTGACTCTGCAGCAATCCCTCCTCCTGAGCAAGTGGTGCAAAGGAACAACTCCCTTTTAACAGAAAGAAACCTCCTGCAAACCAGGACTTGGCTCCATCAGCTGCGACCAACGAGGAGTTTCATAGATGGAAAACTAACTGAAAATAAACCCCACAAAATACTGGGTTAGGAGCACTTTCTATGGGAGAGAAAATCTCAGCACATAAAGTTTTTGGTAGCAGTTGCTCCATCAGTGACCCTGTCTGGTAAAATAAACGAAAAAACTGACTATCTTGGGCCAGTATATCAATTAGATGAACAACTGCAAGTATACATATTTGGTGGTTCCTCCAATGACTTGCTCCATGCAAGAGAAAAAGAAAAAATCATCCTGCAAGGAGACCCAGAAACACTGGGGCATAGAGAGCTCCAGTTATTGTCTAAAATAATTGCAATTAAAGCATGCATGTACAGACGAAGATACCTGAATGTAACATTTCCTTTAGTTTAAACGCCATCTATCTTGTCCTTTTTGCTCCCTTTGAACATTAATAGTCAAATAGTCAAGTCATATAGCAAATCAGTCTATTAATAATAGCATTTTTAGTTGCAAAACATCTATTTAACGGCACACACTGCTGAGTTAAACTCAGAGTTCATACACATTTTAAATTCCAAAATCCCACACTATTAAATTTAAATACTTATATTTCTTTTCGTTTATAACATTTTAGCTCAAAATATTAACATTGAAACCGGTTGCAGAAGAGTTGGGTCCTATCTGTATGTTATGTTATAAAAATCATGAAACAAGATGAGGTTGAAGTTAGCTTGTGATTTGGCAGTGTGTTAAAGTAGCATATCACTGCTTTTCAGACATCTGGACCAACTCAGATTAGTTCTGATTCAGATTCTAAAAGACTTCTTAGACCTGTCTATGTAGCACTGGTTTATTGAACATTAAAAGTATATTATTCAAAGCAGAGTTTATAAACTTTTATTAAAATTGTATTTTATTTGCCAAATTTAAAAACACAGTAGTTGCTGTGCTTTGTTTGGGATTTTAACCAGAACCAGTTTAAGACTCAAAGGTCCTGTTAAAACCTGTAATGCATTTTAAAGTTTTTTATTTGAAATGATTGCATATTCATCTGTGGGTTACCAGTAAGTGACTCAAAAAATACTGATTGCAAAAATGTTAAACGCAGTATGACATCATATTATTTATGTCATTTAAATATGAAGCAATGAAAAAACACAGAAGTTTTAGAAAACCCATTTAGAATAGGGCACGTTTATTAAAATTGTACCATTCATACACAAGGCAATGCACAGTGCTTAACAGGAAATCAAAGAAATCAAAGCATAAGCATAAAATCATTGGATAAAAGAAAAAGACGGTTAAATACAGATATTAAAGGCATAAAAGAAACTAATGTTTTAATAGTTCATCATTAAGATTTTTTATTCAAACGCTGCAAACAAAAAATGTTTTCTGTCCTGATTTAAGGAAACCAACAGTTTCCAAACATGCTTTCAAGGAGTTTGTTACAGAGCTAAAGAGCACGGAAACTAACTCACCTTGTTTAGCTCTGGTCCTGGGAACACTGAGGAAGCAGGTCTTTGACAACCTGAGGGGTCTACATGATTCATACTTGACAAGCAACTCATAAATGTATTTAGGCTTAAGACCATTAACTGCGTCTGAATGAGTGTGTGCTTGTTTGTGTGTTGCCCTGCGATGGATTGGCGACCTGTCCAGGGTGTACCTCGCCCATAGACTGCTGCGACCCACTATGGAATAAGCGGTAGAAAATGACTGACTGACTGACCATTAACTGCTCTAAAGACTAATAGCAGAATTTTCAAATGTATTCTCTGACAAATGGGGATCAAGTGCAGCGATTTAAGAACTGTTGTAATAAGATCAATTTTCCTGCTGCTGGTTAGGATTCTGACAGCAACATTTTGGATGAGCTGCACTGGTTGAGGCCAGTAAAGATATTGGTGCAAGTCTAACCTAATGAAAAGGAAGGCATGCACCAGTTTTTCTGTGTTCCATTTTTATAGGAAACCATTTACTCTGGCAATGTTTTTAAGATGATAGTAGGCTGATTTAGTACCAGACTTCATGTGGTTGTCAAAATTTAGATCCAAGTCCAAAACTACACCAATATTTCTCACATCTTTGATCCTATTGAGTCAAGTTGAGCACTGCTATCTGCATTTTGCCTAAGGAAATTTTGACCCACCCACTCACGGATATTATGGATACACTGAATCAGTGAATGTAGTAGACTACAGTCGTGGATTAGGTGGAGTGGACTAGGGTAGTGGATTAGGTATATTCGGAAATATAAAGTTATTCATCATCAGCATACATATGGTAGGAGTGGCTGTAGTACACTGCACTCTGTAATCTGAGTAAGTTGTATCATATAAATGCGAAATAATACTGGCCCGAGAACGGACCACTTAGGAACCCCACAAATAATTTTTTTGCGACCAGATTTATAATTACTAAATATTTTCCCATTCTTATTTTTTTATACTTAACATGATCTGAAGTACAATACAAGTTTCTAATTTTTAAGATTTTACAGGAACCTTGTAAACTGAATGATGAATTGTTAACCCAGCAACTTTTTTATAATAAACTTTCTTGAAGATTCGGGAAGATACATAGAGGCAAGAAAATAAATACATTCTTACAAAACATTCTATGGAGTAACTAATTATCACCATTTGACATCCCTTAAGAGAAAAAAATACTTGACAATATGTGTGAAACCATAAAGAGCCAAACAGGACAGTTAAAAAAAAGAGCAACAATTGAAAAAGACATTTTAAAGCCTTGTTCAGTAATTTAGGTCAGCGCTGTGAGTGTGACCCACACTCTGTAAAAGCGGCTGAAAGCTGATGACTAATTTCCAGGTGTTACATTCCTGGCCATGGGAAGACATAACACAATGTGTGACTCTCTGCTCTTCCCACTCCCATGATGGGCCAGCTGAATAGTAGCTATTTAAGGAGTTAAGTAGTGTTCAAGGCAAATAAATAGTCCATAACCACTTTTTGTACAAATGACAAAGCTTTAAATTAAGCCTAAGAAATGTCAGGATTCACAGAATAGATATATAAAGAAATGTAGGTCTATCAGAATACTCTATCTTCTAGAACATAACCGTAACTTTCCACAGTTACCCCACCTAAGTCTCTCATTAGCACTCAAGGACTAAATTCTGACTCAGTGTCAGTTGTGGTAAAGTGTGAGGGGAGAGTGACAGTGGTGTTGACAGAGGTTTAAAACACTGCTGCCATCCATGGGTCCTTTTTGGCCCCAGTGTACACACACTTGATGAGGGGAGAGAGCTCTGACAAATGTATATTTTCAAAGGGGACTAACAGATGGGCACAGTGAAATAAAAACAAGCTGGGAGGGTTTAAAGCCACACCGACATTTCTGAACAGTAGAAAAGTGACTCAGGTCTGGTGAGGATCAGTAGTGATGCAACCACATGAGAAAAGTTGTTACATAAACACTGGGAAACGCCCTGCATTTCTCTAAAAGAAAGAAAGTGCACAACTCTATTACTGGAAATCTAGGAGGCTCACACCTTATAAGTACCATTCACAACTTTACACACAGTCATCATTGGCATGAATGTCACATTAATTTTGGTCTTCTAGTAATGCGTTTAAACTGCATTTTTTCAGTGCTTTCCAGTGGGTTACTTATAAAGCGTACATTTTCAGTGATTTGAAAAAAACAATTAGGAGTCCCACCAGTTTAGTTATAAAGTGGCCTTAAGACTACAAAGTGAATGTTTTAGAGTTCTCATCACAGAGCCCTGGTCTCAGTCCCAATGAAAATTTGTGGGTAGAGCAGAAAAGGTAAGCAGGACAGTCTGTCATGAGTAATGGGTCAAATTTGTGAAAGAATACCTAAAATGTTTAAGCCTGGCGATACAGTGTAAAAGCCTGTGATACCTACTGCGTATTTAAAAAAAATCTTTCAAGTTGTTGTCTTTAAAACATGGAAAATGAATGGTTCAAATGGATAATTAAAAGTCCCAAATTATGAATGAATGAATTCTTTATTAATCCTCACAAAAGGAGAAATTAGAGACAGTCTGCTGTTATGCAACAAAATAATATCTAAAAAACAGATGGACAGATGCTTGTGTTGCATAGCATATGCTAATGGCATAAAACTAAATTAAATGTTGAGAGTGAGAGAAAGAGTACACAGGCTGCCTGCATGAGTCTCCGAGCCCCTGGTAGGAAAATAACCCACCCAATTTCAACCAAATACATAATTTCATGTTTAGAATCATTCCCAACACTGACATATCTATATTTAGGTTTACTTATAATTCAGGTAAATCTTTATTCCCTGCAACCTTTTACGTCTAAAGAAGCTGTCTACCTACAGAATTTAACGACTGGCTTGTCTGGATCAGATACGGAGTTTAGTTTACGGACTGTGACAGTGCTTGTGTCAGGAACCCATGGCTGATGATTAATTGCATGGTGCTTCTCAAGTCTTACTTTAAAAATCCCTAAAATCCCCTGGACTTGTTTCAACACTGAACAAGACACGACAAGTTAGAAAACATCATAGATATTAGTAATCTGAGAGCTCAAATCTAATGCATCAATTATGTAGTTAAAATGGCTGTGTATATTTTATTCATTCATACATATATTTATAAAAGTAGGTGTAAAGGTTTGTGTTTTATGAAGTAGTGTCAGTTTTTTGCCTGGGAGAAGCTAATCATAGAGAATTTTGGTAAAAATCTGGTCTGTTGAAATATCTGTTCTCTCAAAACCAGTTGGCTCAGAAGTAAATTATCCTGACCCAGTATTTGCATAGTCCCAAACTGAGCTGCAGGCTTCCTTGTCAGTAAAGAGTGTGATCAGACACAGAAGGATTTGGTGTACGGCATGTCCAGAAGATTACATTACATGTCAAATAAGTCTAAAAGAAATAGAATAGAAATACCCAGCTTCACTTTATTCCAGAGGTGTATATTACCATCTCCAATAAATTAGAATGTGTTCTGATGAGGATGGTTTGTCACCTTAAAAGTACCGTTTAAAAATAAGCTTTAAGCAGGTTTTAAACATGGTTTTCATTAAGCCCACATTTCAGTTAAGATGTTTTTCAATGGTCTGTTTTCTTTAGCTGGAAGCAGAAAATCATTATAATTAACAAAAATAAAGGCTCGAAAACATCAGTCTGTGTGTAATTAATCAACATGTTTCACTTTGTCATTGAAGTTACTAAAATAAATGAACATTTCAACAATATTCTAATTTACTGAATATGACTAAGGTGGGTAGAAACTTTATATAACTATATATAAGAGGTTTCTTATATATACACAAGAATGTAAAAACTGTAAAAAATGTAAAAACACTTAACTGAAGATCTGATATAAAAGACCTTTATTAAAAGACTAAACATTACATTACGCTGACAAGATATGTTTATTACAAAAGTAAAAACATGTCTGGTTGTCAGTCCAGATTTGTAGCACAGTGATACAATGTCAGTGGTTCATTACCAGAAGGTCCAAACCTGTTGAAAGCTGTTCTGTTCTATATATTAAATCTGTTAAGTCTGTCATGATAGGTTTATAGAAAAATAAGAACTGAGGCTAACTTACAGTGTAATGCAATTCAGACTTTTAATGCAGGTTCAGAGTTTTCCACAATCATGACTGGATAACAGAGACTGCATTTGGGACTGTTCTGAAATGTCATAAAGATGACTGTTGAGAGAGTTTACACTGCAAAACTCAACAGCGGTAAACTAAATGATCAAAACTAGCTGTGCACACATTTGCCACAAATGTTTTACTAGGACAACCTGTGGGAACTCCAGTAACCCATCAACACTAACATTAACAATGCTCACTTTGAACAAAGTTTAGGGAAGAGACCACTTCTTGGAGAGAAAATGCTTTATGCAGCAGACGTCAAATGACTTTGCCCTGGATAGGGTTTGCTGTGGATAAACTTTCAGTGTCTCCCATTTAACTTTTGCTTGTCTTCTGCACCAACTTTCACAGGAATTACATACAATTCAAGAACATCTTAGGGGTAGAAGGAGCACTTTCTGTATCCGTGTAGCACAGTGTCTTCAACATATTCTTCATATCAACAACAGAAAAAAAACAAACAAGCGAGGCTCTATTTAAATTTTCCAGGCAGGAACAATATCAGTGCAGCTTGGAAGTAAAACGGAACAAACAACTATAATAATATGCTTGTATGTGCCAGGTTTGATGAGCCCAAACCTGGGGCATGACTAAAGAATCTGTCCAGAACCAGTAGGGGACACTCTGGATCCAGATGTAAAGGACTTCCAATCATCATCATCAACTTGGCCAAACAGAGACATTACCAACTCATATGTTTACAGCTTGCTCTACAACAATGGGAGACCTGAGATGGTGTAGTAGCTACAAAGCACACAGACAAGCTGCTCTTGTAACTTTACCACTTCAAATGATCAAATACTGCATACAGTCTAAGACCTAAGACTTTTTGAAGCAACTCAAGAGAGAGTACCAGTCTGTTGTGTATCTTCTAGCCTTTAGTAATGGCCCCAGACCAAATTTTGGCAGGTGAGGGCAAAGAAAAACATAAAAGAAATTGGAATAAAATACCACAACCCAGTAGGTAAGTACCATCCCTGCATAAAAACACTCAAACACAGATCATTCGGCTGGAGAAACAATCAACATTATAAAGATATTTCTTCTGAAACACTCAATGTATATGTCCGAAGTGTAGACAGGCCTGTCCTGAATCAGCTTTAACTGTCTCAGTAGGAGAGGGGAATGTATTATGCCTCCACGCCGACCAACTCTGGGGGCATCGGAGACTTTGGATGTTTGCTTTCAAAGTGCTGCTTGAAGGTCTTGGGGTCAGGCATTTGTGTCTGACAAAAAAAAAAACAATAAAAAACAAAGAGAAATTAGAATATAAAAAAGTTGTAACGACTGCAGGAACAGAAAGGATGATGCTTCCTAAAAACAAGATGACTGCGATACGCATACAGCAACAAGATAATGTAATATTAATATTTTCCTGTTTTATTAAATATCCAACAGCCCTTCTACATGCTAGCTAACGCTACGAAAACCTTTTCAGGAAGCTTTCGGTTTAATTATTGACTTTGTGATTTATGATAAAAAGAGCAGAATTCTTACTTTGTTCACCCACAGGTACATAATATAAAACCATTATTCCACAGAAAGGTTCAACAGCGATTTGCCTTCTGTTTACGGCAATAAAGAGAAATAGGCCTGATAAAATAATAAAACACTGGAGTAATATAAAGCTCAAACCAAACTTTACCGCAATTAAAGCAGGAGGTCTGTTGGGTTATGTCGCTACAAGCTTTGCACATCTGGAGACAGAATTTTTGGCCCTTTCTTTTTCGCAAAAATAGCTTTAGCTCAGTCAGATTGGATAGAAAGTAGTTGTGAACAGCAGCTTTCAACTCTTGCCGCCGATTCTCAATTACCTTTAGGTCTGGACTTCACCTGGTCTGTTCTAACACATCATTTGATCTAAACCCTACCATTGTAGCTCAATAGTTTTCTTCTAACCACTAGTCCACGAAGCTCACATTTGTTGGGTGCTTAACTAATAGTTGTCCTGTCAGCAGACTCTCCCACCTGAGATGTGGATCTTCAGAGCTTCTCCAGCGTTACTATGGGCCTTTTGGCTGCCTATATGATCAATGCTCTCATGCACCATGAGATGTTCAAAGCTTGGTATAACTACTCTACAGCATTATCCCTGACCTGTCTGCTGTGTTCCTTGGTCTTTGTGATGTTAGTTCAGTAATTTTCTCTAACAAACCCCTGAGGTCTTAACAAAACAGTTGGATTTATACTCAGATTCAATAAACAAAGGTGAACTATTTACTAACTAGGCGTCTTCTAAAGCCAACAGGTTGTACTGGCTTTTATTTAGGGGTATCGGTGAAGTGTGCTGAACACAAATACAAGCCACACTTTTCAGATTTCTATTTGTAAAAGGTTTTGAAAACCATTTATCATATTCCACCCACTTAGACAATGTTGCACAGCTGTGTGTTGGTCTATCACGTGAAATCCCAATAAAATACATAGAAGTTTGTGACTGCAGCAAAATGTGGGAAACTGCAAGGGATACAAACACCTCTGCAAGCCACTGTAAATGCTTTAGGGAATGCAGCTGGTTTGCATGGAGTGTAACTATAATACACATCCCACCTACACCGTGCAACTTTCTTATTAAAAGCAATTTAAACATCAAAGCATTGCATATGCCCAGCTTGATAGTAAACATCATGTTTTCTATTTATTTACATACCCGACATACGGTGCATGTATATACCAAGGCAGCCTTGGCTGCTGCCTTCTGGTCATGGCCTTTGCTCTTCTTGATTTCAGCCTGCTTTTTGGCGTTTTTCTGCTGGGACTGAAACTTCTGGTGCCCACGGGCCATATCTGATGTTACACCTGAAGAAATCAGACAGGAGTTTGATCAGCGTGCCACCATGAGATAATAAGCCCAAGCGAGGATTAATGTTTAAGATTAATATTTAAACCAGCTTGCAAGCTGTAAGTCTGGAGAAAGTGGTTGGAAAGGAAGAACAAATCATCAAGGCAGGATTTCCATTAAATAACTCCAATGACACGAAGGTGTTTCAAAATGTGCAAAGCAACAGTAGGTGTGAAATATCCAGCAGAACTGGGTTAATTGTCTCTTTTTAGGTCACAAGGATAAGGCAATTAACTTGGAAATTTCCCCAAAGAAAATTATTCAGCAGACATATATAAAAATGTACCAGAACTGGGTCAGTTTTAGTGGTTGTGTAAACCGTGCTTAAACCGACAGCAACAGGGGAAACGCTAATTATACAGAATTTTACTATGAGCAGTCCTAACAACACAGACTATTTATCAGCCTTTATGGTACTCGCAGTGGCCAGATGACTTAAAGCTAGCACTGTAGCTTAACCGCTAATTAAATGCATTATGTTAAAAGCAGTTTAAAACGGCAACGCTGACACAAGAAGGCAAAAATACTAATCATATTTTATAATTAAATAAACACAATACGCACATAAATGTAACCCTGATATCATTTTAAACAATTCCAAATACACATTTTATTAGCCGGTTGCTATATCATACAGCTAGATTAGCAACTAGCAGGAGTAATACATAGAAATGTATAAAGAGGCTATGAATTTACGTAAATTGCGACATTTAACTTACGTAAACAGATCATCTGTAAATGGCTTACCAATCAAAACAACCGTATTATTCACAACAGCCACAAGAATAAAATTAAACAAACGCCAGCTTCCTCTGGACCGTCCGATTTCGAAAGGTTTGCACAGAATGATCTAATACGCATGCCCAAACCGTACACCGTGCTGCATTCAGGGTCGTCAATAAACTCTCGGGAGAAAAATGAGTTCTCAAGTTTGACTTTACTAACACGGATAGAATGGATTTTTACTGTCAACAAGTAAACGCAGCATCATTATTGAAAATAAAAATATTAAAGCGGTATCGACAATTTTATTCAAAAATAAAAAAAGAAATTACAATTAACGAGAATAACATCGAATTTATATAGTTCACACATATAAACATGTCCGGCCTAATGCTGTAAACTTAAATGGCTGGCACTAGATGTCAGGATGGAGTTTAAAAAGGAAGACGCTTTACAGGATGAACGTTATTTGGAGAACTGATTTATTAATCAGATAGTGGCATGTTTGGAATTTTTATTAACAAAACATGTTATCAAATCGCATGCTATACATATAATTCATTATCAAATTAATAATATGTATAGCATAAATATGCATATATTTAAAATATAGCCTACAAAAATATGTGCTGTACACGAAAAAACTGCGGCACTCAATGAAGGAAATGGATAACAGAAATTTAATTGCAATACTAGTCTATTTGAAAAAATGCATTCTAAATGCGAGCCAATGACACCAAGAATGCAAAGATACACGGGCTGCTCTGTTTAGTTTAAAAGGCATATGAGAAAAAAATAAAATCCACCCCTAAATACATGACCTCGCCGGACGTCATGTTATTTTCCCCAAGACACCCACGGTTATGAAAAAATAAAATGAGAAAAATCCCCAATTAAAAGATATGTTCTATAACCTGGCGTCGTCCATTGCGCTTGGGATACTAGTTCCCAAAATCACATCAAACATAACTATTTAAAGAAACGTGTAGCCCACGTTAGTTCTCTGTTTTTTTAAGTCAAGCCTCCCATTTGTGAACACCACCAATGGGAACACGAATGAACCACCTGCTAGTCACCTGACCAATCATCAAAGCTGCCAACGTTTCCTTATTTGTCCTACCTCTTCAGGTGCTGCATTGCACATCTGTAGCCCCCGCAACTTTTGCAGCTAAATATGAAACTGCGCAGATGTACAAACGTTTCTTCTTAAAGAGGTCAGCTTGATGTCTTTTTTTTTTTTTTTTTTGGTCACCTGACAGTACGGTGGACACTGAACCATATTGTAGCTGGTAAGATTACTGACTTTTCTGTGGGCTGTTTTCGTTCGAGAACATATTCGGAGACAGCCTCAGGGGCTCAGGTTGTCGCAGTTTAAAGTGCCCCAAACAAACTGCCCGGAGTTCATTTGAAAGGCCGGTTTTTCGCGCCAGTCCAAGAAACCAGCAGCAGAGTCCAGAGTGCAAGATGGACCTGGACAGGTAAGACAAAACCAATAATATTATTTCTCATTGTTATATGCACGCATGCTGGTTTGAAATCCCTGTTTAGCTTAATAAAACCCCATTAACATTCAGTTTATTTAACAAAACTAAAATCCAGTTGTGGCGCCCATTTGAAAAAGAGCACCCTGCTGCCTAAATGCAGCATAAACATGCCTAAATTATGTATTTTCTAATTTTATTGTAAAGTTGTTTGCAGAATCATTAAATAATTCACAGTTAAATCCTTCTCTGTTAGAGGATGTGTTGATTTGTCAGTTTGTGTTCTTAGCCAGTTTTGACATGGGCATCTGAAATGAATCTTGTGCAGAGCACCCAATCAGACAGACCTGTGATGAGAAACAGCCTGGGGCTGTTGGCTCGCCAGACTGTTGTGTATTGACTGATTGACTTTGCAAGGACACTAAACGCTTTTCGTCTCTTCCCATTGACTCAGCAGTAAACGACTGGTGGTGGTGGTGCCAAATGAAGTGTCTGTGGCCTCCCGTAGAGTGTTCAGCAGCGAGGATGAGGCATGGAAGAGCTACCTGGAGAATCCGCTGACTGCTGCCACTAAGGCCATGATGAGCATCAATGGAGATGAGGACAGTGTGGCGGCTCTTGGGCTGCTGTATGACTACTACAAGGTCTGAAAGGATCGTTTTGCAAGTGAAATAGTGGAAAAAGTGAATTTGTTGGACCCAACAAAGGACATTCAAGGGGGAAAAAGATATAGCTTCATGAGATTCCAAGTTACTTTTCAAAGATATTGCAAAACTTTTGCAGTATCTACTTACATTTAGCAGACCCTACCTTACTTTGGTTAGAACCTCCACCCCCACTACTGGGAACACATAACCTTATCCATTGTTGGAAGGTTGTGCAGTTCTCCATTTATGTCCTCTGTTTCAGAGATCCTTAATTTTTGACAGATGCACAACTCACCAGCAGTTTGAATAAATGAAACATAAAAAAACAAGACATTGTACATCATTCATCGTCATAATTTATTTAACATGTGGTAGTTTGCTGCTGTTTTAAACATGAACGGCGCTTATAAGAGTCTAACTTATAGCAAATGTTGGTGAAAAGTTTTATGTCTTAATGTGAGTCATGCTGATAATTATTGCAGAACTGTTGTTTAAATGTGTCTGCATTTTCAGACTTTTTCCATCGTTTGCTATTTGTTAAACTCCTATTTTGAAATCCCTGCTTAACTTAACCATAAGTGCTATCCATGTGTAAAATAATAGATGACTTTTACAGACACATAGATTCTGAAGAATTTACAGTGTTGTTTTTATGTACATTTTGTGTGCTTTCCATTTATTTTGACATCAGGAGAGTTGCAGGTCTTTCAAATAATACAAATACTGAAACAATCAAACCTAACACAAACTTCGGAAGGTGGACATTTCATTTCTCCTTTAGTGGAGGTCACGTGTTTTTGGTGGACAGTGTCTGCATCAGGGTGCTGTTGCAAAATTACAGTAAAACATCTACACCATCATGTTAAAACACTGGGTTGGGTCATTACAAATCTTTAAGCCATCGTTCTGCTGATTTGGATATATACTTTAGGTCGCTGTCAAGCTGAAAGTTAAAGTTCCTCTTCGTCTTTTGCACAAACACTGACTTATATTTGGAACCATTTAAAATTCCTTCCACCTTGATTTTAAGGCTCCTGTTCCAGCTGAAGTAAAAGACACAAAGCATGATGCTACCACCACCGTGCTTCATTGTGTGTCTTTTGGTTATGTGCAAATTTGTTTTTGCATGAAACATTCCTCTGCAACTATTGCCAGACCAGAACAGAACACCTTTTCCCACATTCTGTTTGACCACAAATGTTTTTTGATAAATTAAGCTTTGCTTGGTTGTATTCATGTCAGAAAAGGCTTCCATCTTGCACCTCTGAGCTGAAGTATATGAAAAATACATGACATTGTTGTCACATGCATTACACAGACTAATTAGTTTTTGACATTGTGATTGATCTGATTATCTAAAAAATGTCAGTAAAAGCCAGCTAGAAGAGCCAAACTTTATTTGGGATTATCTGAGGTTCTTTAAGTAATGACAGGGGCACTCCTGTTTTACATGGGTTTAAATGTGGTTATTAATTCTAAACACAGGCACCTCCACAGTTATAAGGAACAACATTCCTTATTTTTTGCCCTAAATGGATTACAGTCTCCCACAGTCCAAAAACATGGTTGTTAGGTTCACTGGTCTCTCTAAATTGCCCTTAGGTGTTGAATGAGTGTGTTCATGGTTGTTTGTCCTGTGTCCCTGTGTTGCCCTGCAATGGACTGGTGACCTGTCCAGGGTGTACCCCGCCTTTCACCCGTAGACTGCTGGAAATGGGCACCAGCTCCCCCGTGACCCACTATGGAATAAGCGCTATCAAAGATGAATGATTACAGTCTATTTTTTTTTTGATTGTAAGGTTATAAGTCACATTAGGAAAAAGTACTGATACCAAGAGTGTGTAGACTTTACATATCCACGGTATATAATTTGTTTTTCCTTTTAATATTCCTTCTGTAATAATTTCAGAGTTTAGTTCTTATTCCTTCGTTTGTCTTGAATCCCTTTAGGTTCCCAAAGAGAGAAAACTCTCGTTCAGTGGTGTTACGCCCACAGACCCCTCTGCTGCTGGGCCACTCACGTACGGGGACCAGGACATGCTGGATCATCACTGTCAGACTCTAAGATCCATGCCTGTGAACCTCTCCCTGAACAGCTCGGCTACAGAACATCAGGACTCCAAGCGAGGTGCTGTGAGCAATGCCTCAGATACCAGAGGAGGAGATGGTAAAGGCAGGGGCTGTGCACCTCTTGTTCTGGTGAAGACAGAGAACCAGACTTCCATGTCGGTTTTATGTTCTGGTGGCTCCAACCTAGAAGAACCTAGAGAGCAGTCAAGGATCCTTTATGAGCAGAACTGCTATGATTTATCACTCTCCGGTTACCAAAAAAATGAGCAGAGCAGCACCCCGGACAGCATGTATGAGGACGCTGTGGAAGAAGAGGTCAGGTCTGGTGGAAGTGGCGGGACTTCTTGATACAGAAATACACAATTTGTTGTTTTTCTTCTGTTCTACTTCATGTTTAACTAATTCCTGTACTTGCTATTTCAAAACACACTTTTTTTTGTTACAGATTTACCCTAGAAGTCCTTCACGAGGTGATGCATCTCTCCATAAACTGCCAATGTAAGGCTGACAATTATGTTCACAGATAATCTCCTTTATACAAAAGGGTTAAATTAATAATTCTGTCAATAACCTTGTTTACCAACAAATTAGTTTCAGTATGTTTGAGAGAAACTCCTTCCAGGGTTTCTAATACTCCAGATCCAGTCCTGGAGAGCTAATATCCTGCAAATTTTTGATACATCTCTTCTCTGACACATCTGAAGCAAATAAATGACTTGCTAGCAGGCTTCTGGGCAGCTGAATGAGCTTAATGCTGATGAGGGAGCTTAGGCGTGTCGGAGCAGGGATGCATCTAAACGTTGCAGAATGGTAGCTCATTAGGACTGGACTCGGGCACCCCTGATCTATGATCAATGTTTTTTTTGGGTATCCTCTGACTTTTTTACTTTTTCATTAGTTTAAGAAAACCAATATCAGGCTTTGGACACTATATATTTGTTCAAGTCGTTCCTGGTTTGAAGAATTTTTTGAAGTGTCAGTGTATGGAAAAGTGTGGGAAATTACATGTACTGGTGTATCTCAAATAATTGTTGCATAAGAGTCCTAACAAGTTTTGCAAGAATTATTGCGTATTTCGTTTTCGTATATGAAAATACATTTTTATTCACTCTGGCTGTTTGTTCAGGTTCATTGTCCTGCTGGAAGACCAGCATCAGTCTCAAGTCTAAAAGGTTTTCTTACAGGGTTTTCCTGTATTAAGCTCCAGTCATTGTTCCCTCACTTCTGACTAGCTTCTCTGTCCTTGCTCAAGAAAAGCATCCCTGGAGCATGATGCTGCCACCACTGTGTCACTCCGGTGATGGTGTGTTCGGGTGGATCCATGTGTGACGTTAGTTGGACCTCATAGTGCTTTGTTTCCCATCTAACCAGAGCACCTTCCTCCAGATGTATGCTGTGTCCTCTGCATAGCATGTGGCAAATTACAAATAGGACCTCTTGTTGCTTTATTTCAGCAATTGCTTGCTTTGTCACTCATCCATCAAGACCAGATTTGTGGATTGCATGACTATAGCTATCCTGACGACAGATTCTTCCACCTGAGCTGTGAATCTCTGCAGCTCCTCAAGAGTTACCATAAACCTCTTTACTGTATCTCTTATTAAGTCTCTCTTTGCAAAGCCCGTCAGTTTATGCAGGTGGCCATGTTTTGGTGCAGATTTGAAGTCGTACCTCATTCTTTCCATTTTCTGATGATGCATTGAACAGAGCTCTGTGAGACGTTCAAAACTCAGGATATTGTGTTGTAATCCAAGCCTGGTTAAAACCTTTTTTGGTCTTTGTGATGCTGTTAGTTTGGTAACGTTCTCTAATAAACCTTTAAGGCCTTCACACAACAGCTGGATTCAGACTGAAATCAGGTTACAGACAGTTGGACTGTTTGATAATTAACTTACATCTGATGGGAATTTGTTTCAATGGGCTTTATTTTGGAGTATCAAAGCAGATGTGCACCACATCCAATTATATTATTTGTGAGAAAAAAAAACAACTTTTCTTTCCTCTTCACACTTGTGCACTACCTCGTTTTGGTCTTTGGCATAATTTCGCAAGAAGATGCATGAAGATCTGTAGGTGTTATGTGACAAAGAAGGCTAAGGATATGACAACCTAATGTCTTGCAGCGACAGCTTCAAGTACAGCCTGGAAGCCAGCATGTCACTGCGGCCACGGCAAGGAGAAGGACCTATGGCTTACCTGAACCGGGGCCAGTTCTATGCTTTGACGTTGTCCAATAATGGCTACAGATCTTCCCACTGTCAGCCCAGAGCCAAAGCTTGGGGGGCACCTGATGGGAAGCTATCCAGCAGTGAGCAACGTGCTTCTTTTGGGGGCTCTAATCTGCAGAGGGACACTGTTGTACAGGTGACGCAGTGTAAGGATTGGTTGACTCAGATTAAAAGTTTGAAACTTTCTGACCTTATAACTCTGCATATTTGTGTTTCACCTGTAGAGTGTTATAATGGCCGTGTTTGGGGAAGACAAGTCCAGAGATGATCAGCTGAAGAACTGGAAATATTGGCACTCCAGACAACACACTGCAAAACAAAGGGTTTTAGATATTGGTAAGATACTTTTTTTTTTTTATTTGGATACATAATCAGTAGGTCTACACAGTTTACTATTGGTTATTGCTCTGAAAAATGGATAACCTTACCGCAACTCTACAAGATTAGCAAGGTAGAGCAAGAGTGAGCAGGCGGCAAACCTGAAAGAGAATCTCTTCCTCTGTTCTGCAGTAAAACCGGATTTGATTTGAATAACAGTCAATTCCCACAGGAGTCCTGTGAACAGACAGCCAATGGGGCTACATTTGCATAGACGTTATGGAGAAATAAGTGCTTGCCTGGATTGCGGCCATATCTTGTATGATCACTCAGACAGGCCTCAACCTGTGGTCTAAAACTCGAAGGAATGAACCAGAGCTGTCATACACTACTGGCTTTTGCGTGTGGCAAGTCCTTGCCATTAATACTACTGGCATGGACTTGCTCTAGAGTGGTTAAGAGAATGGAAATTAATACATCACTGGGGTGTATTGGAATTGTTTTCCTTAGTTGGAAGTGGAATTGTCAAGTGAGAATATGTCCCTGTCAGATTTTGATTTACTCAGAAATGTAAGATAAATGGATAAGAGAAGGAAAGAAAAAGCTGTTGAACTGATAAACTTTGCAGATTGTTCTGACAGACTGCTCTTACCTAAGTAGAGCAGGAATGTTCAAAAGGTTCATTTCATGAGATAAAAAAAATTCATATCTTCAAGCCTTACAAAAACACTGAATCCTTAATATATTTGGATTATTTTTCTATTAAACTTTTAAAATTGATTAAATCAACTATATGATTAGAAACTTTTTAAGGTTAATATGTTAGCTTTGTAATACATGGAATGGGACAGAATTTGAGAAATGCTTAAAAAATCAGAAAAAATGTAATTGCATTTAACAGGGCTCTAGTTTTATGCATCTCATTTAAGGCAACAAACAGATGGCGACTTTGCTTTTTATCACATCACCACTTTGCAATCGTTCCACCATCCAAGGTGGATCAGATGCATCATGGGGTTGGGTCAACTTCAACCCCTGATTAAAAAGTCCCCTGGAAAAAAAGTTGATTTATCATAAGAATGTAAAAAAAACTTAATTTCCATTAAGTTTATTTATATAGCGCCAATTCACAACACATGTCGTCTCAAGGCACTTTAATCAGTTGGTTAATAAATCAATCATTTACTCAGCTAATGGAGTGGTGTACAGTACATCACAGACTGGAAGTATTATCTCAAACAGTCCATTGTCATGTTGATTGACCCATTTATTCAAATATAGATTTAAATCCTATTAAGCCAAAAAACTTTTGTAATTGTCTGGTTTTTCCAATAAGTCTTAAACAAACACTAAAAACGTTTTTGCAAACATAAGTCAGATGTCTTTAGGCCAGAGGTTGTGATTGGTTCTGTTTTGACCCAGCTGACTACAGAGAAGTACAGAGAACATGTTGCTGGGCAATAGTATGCTGCTGAATGTCCTCCATTTGTATTACAACACTGTTTTGGTGGATTAACAGAGTTGTAAGACTCTTGGATATTTCCATTATTTGTCTCACAGACTTGGACATTGATGAACATTTTTAATCTCCACAAAGACTTTCTATTCACCTTTATGTAATATTTGATCATTCTGCCCAAAGACGAGTATCTTGGTAGGTTTTCATACTTTTTTTTTAAAGAATTTTTTTGGCACTAGAGGCCTTTATTTTTGATAGAAGTCAGACAGGAAAGAGGGGCTAAGAGAGAGGGGGAGACATTTGGCAAAGGTCACCGGGTCCGGGACTCAAACCCGGGACGGCCGCTTTGAGGACTATAGCCTCTATATGTGGTCGCGCGCTAACCCCTACACCTCCAGTGCCGTGCCCAGGTTTTCATACTTTTAATCAATGGACTTGATGTTCTTCAGGTGCTTTAGGATTAAATTCAATGTTTTTTGGACATATTTAAGTATGTAAAGTATAGTTATCTGTCACAGGTGATGTTTTTGACACAAGAAAAATAAGGTCTTAAATTGGAACCTCTGTTTTGTGGTTGGTTTGATTTTAAAATTCTTTTTTTTAAATATTCCCTTCGTTGCAGTTGTGAGTCTGCTCTGAATGATAAAAATAATGGCAGAAAAACATCTACCCTGAAACATCCATCTAAAACAGTTCCCTTGTATTTTCTGTTGTGGCATTCAGCTGACTACAAGGAGAGCTTCAGCACCATTGGGAATGTGGAGGAAATAGCCTATAATGCTGTTTCTTTTACCTGGGATGTGAGTGAAGAAGCCAAGGTAAGCAAGCAAACAAAAAGCAACATAGGCACACTAAGATTTGTCGGCTTTTATTGTTATATCTGTGTGGGAAACATTATTTTGTGAAGCCAAAGGTTTTGTGTTGAGAACTCTGTGGGAACACAGCTGATCAGCAGTGGGCGGTGGGTCACACGCAGTCCTTTCTATCCTTTATAAAAACGTTTCATCCTCCATGACAAGAGGAGCATCTCCTGCTCTTAGCTCCAACCGGCACACTCGCTGGGCGTGCAGCTCGATCACATTTCATACTTCTAACCATGGCCAGTTGGATAAGGACAGAAAACATGCAAACACTCCATTGATAATGAGCCCATCCTCAGGGTGTTTTGGGCCCTGCAGCTCCCATTTAGCTTGAGCGTCAGGAAAACTCCTTTTAAACAGACAGGTTTGAGTGTAAATATTTACTGTTTGCCACACGCCTTCGCTGCACTGCATTCGTTTTCTTCAGGTTTATGCTGCAGTGTTCCACTTGTGTGCTTTATGTACCATAATCTAGTAGTGTTCACATAATATAAATAAACAAATGGCTGCATCTAAGACAGGATCATTTTATCATCAGTATTTTTTATTCATTTCATAATTTGAACCAATTTTACAGGAGCATTTTGAGTATAGTTCCTAAATGTTTTTTCTCTGGAGCTTCGTAGAACCTGTAATCTAGCTCTGCTGTTTTTTTTTTTTTTAGTGTGTTTCCACTGTTGTCTCTGAAATTCGAGCCATTAATGTAGATTATGTTCCCTAATGTTGAACGGCTCCTCCTCCAGCCGGAGGGGTACTGTAGAGAGGAGGAGACAGATCTCCACCCACTGCACAGCTAGGTCCAAAATGGGATTTAAAAACGAGCAAATCAGACTAATACAGCATTAATGTGAGATTGTTTCACAGCAATTTTGGTTTAAAAGCCACGGAGCGCCTGCAAACTGTGTGAAAGTTGGCATGTTTCAAACTGTGCTGAGCCTCACTCACTTACAGTGTATGAATTTCATTTTTTCATAATAATTTAAAATAAATGAATTAAATTCAAATGCTTATCTAGACTGCTTTTAGCTCGTAGTCCAACTTTTCAGAATTGATTTACAGTCAGTCCAAGCATTTATTTCATCCACATTTCTTCTATTTCAACAGGACTACCAGGTTTAAATCGTGTTATTGTTATTTAAGTAAATAATAATCGTAAATATCCACATTCAAGGATTTTTGTGCTTCCGTTTCTGTGTGTGTGTTTTCCACTCAAAATAAATCTTGCCATGTGCAAAAGCTTAAACATTACCTTAACCTTTTCGTCCATTCACATTGCCATCCCCAGCTTTATGCAGAGCCATCGGTGTAAATCTGTTAATGCGGCAGTCTTGGTGCCTCACATATTTCCATATTACTTCATCTTCAGATTTTTATTTCCAAGAATAATTAAATTCTGATGTAGATTTTGGATTAATTTTTTGGCGCACACAATTATTTTTTTATTTGCCACAGTTTGTTGCCAGGCTACAAGCAGCTCTATCCTCTTTGTGAGAGAATCTTCCAGCAGTGTGTTTCTGTTTGTGTTTGTTTGTGTCCATTGGAGCGAATGGCACTGAGCAGCCACTTCACAGCGTCCTCGTGAACTTTCCGCTTTTTAGAATGGCATTCGAACACTTTAACATGCTGTAAGCAAAAACACAACAAGCCTCCTACTCATATACACACACACACACACACGTCCACCGATGTTAGTAGCAATTCATATGGCTCTTGCTGTTGGAGAAACTGTAAATGGCTCGCCTCTGTGGAGGTGGGAATTTGTGGAGCTGTGTAGGAGGCCCATTTGTGCTTTAGGCTTTCACAGCAATCGGCCCTCACCTCTGCAGGCCCAGGCACGATGCTGTTGGTGCAGTGCAGTGGGAAAGTTATCGCTGAGCCGTGGTGAGAGTTCTCTACCGTTATCAGTCTCTGCCGACCTGTTGCTCAAGCTGTCTGTCCCGTTTAACCGGAAAGTCCTACAGGTGTTTGTATTGGTTTATGTGATTTGGCATCAGTCATGAGAATATGTTTAACTATGAGCTAAATTTGTGAGATAACCACATTTAGGTGTGTTTATGCCGTGCTCCAGGAGAGCTATTCTGTGATTTAGGCGTGGTTTGAGCTTTAGAAGTTGAACCAACACGTTGATATTTGACATCTTTTGAAATTGAGGCTTTTTTTCCTAAATGTCAGAGTTATGGGAAATAGGACATGACTGAGTGTTGTCCGTTAACCGTTGAGTCACTGACACTGTGCCATCACTGTGCACTGAATCGCCATCGCATTCACAAGAGAACTGATTTATTCGTTGATTATTGACAAAAACTGCTTTTTGACAATAAAATATATCTGTGTGAAAAATAATTTCTATTACTGTCAATAGAGTTATGGTGAAAAAAAAGTGAAACAGTAATTAGTCTCTGTGGTTGTTTTTTTTATAACTTTGTTGCAGAGGTATTTTGGGCCAAGTTTCTTTAAAACATTGCTTTAATTTATTGAGATTTACAAACATTTGGTTCTTCACAGCTGTCTTAAAATCCAGTCACAGCATTTCAGTCAGTTTAATGTATGGACTCCTGTTGATGAGCCAATTTTGTGTGAGGCTACACTACCAGTCAAAAGTTCAGACACACTTTCTCATTCAGTTGGATGAGAAAATGTGTCCAGACTTTCAGACTGGTATCCTCTTATTTTAACAGAGAATACTAAAGTATAAAAAGTTGACCTTTCTAACACTTTTTACTACTTTCTTACATTTCATTAAATCAGTCTTAAGCTGCGGACACACTACAAGACTTTGACAGTCGTCCCAGATTTTGAAAAAGCTAGGGCTTCACATTAACTGAGCGGTTTTTGTTTCTCATGGAAACTCTCGTGAGGGCAGCAGTTTAAGGGAGCAAACATACAAGTACAAGATGTTGAATTAGAATATATCTGTGCCACTCCCCCATAAAATGAAATGGATGCGATTTTGAAATATGTTCTGTTTAACAAACAAATGAATATGATTTGGATGGTGTTATGTGATGAAGACTTTCCCCGGGAATCGGGGATAAAATCTTGTAGTGTGACCCCAGTTTTAGCTGAACGCTTGCCAGAAGCTGTCAGCCCCCACAGATGAACTCAGACAAAGAACAGACATGAAAAAAGATTCAGTCAGCATGTTCTGGTCAACAGGTCAGTCCAGGTCCATTCAGCCCTGTCCAATCTGATTGGGTAATAGTTTTTTTGTGAACCGTAGTTAGAAGATCGCTAGCTGTCCTGAATTTTTTTTCCACTGTTTTGTGACTTTTGTTTGGAAATTGCCCTTTAATCTGTCCTGGCTTGATAGGTAGCAAAACTGTTTCTCTAAGGTCGTTGCTGATTTCTTTTACACATTGGGTTGTGTTAAAACCCACCTGTATGCCCCAGACTAGCAACCTGCCAAAACTCCAGTTTTTTGAATTTTTTATATACTGGTGGTTCATGAGCTTGATTAACTGTACTTGGCTCCTTCCTGCTTTAAGCAGAAAGGGTGTTAGCCTGTCATAGTTTTTCTCCATGACTGCCCTAACAGTCATGGAAACGTACTTTTTCCTTGTCTGTACTTGGCAGAATAACGTCATTATGAGGGAGTTTCCCCCAACAGCCTGAGCGGTTTCTACAGAGGTAGAATAGATGGATTTTTCTGTCTTTAGGGAGGAAGAAAGAAGCTCCTGTCACATCCCACTCATCCTGCTGACTTTACAACATGTCCAGACAAGGAGCAGGACTATAGATGTCTCATTTTGCTTTTCTTTTCACCTGCATACCAACTATAAACAGAATATTGTTTTTATAGCGAGAGCCTGAAGTGTCATGGCAAAAGGTCTGATAACATTTACCCTTAATCCTTAATCAGATGGTTTTATCTCATCAAAAGTGAGAACAGTGCTTAGGCTGTGTTGAAATAAAGAAACCTAGACTAAGGCTTTAATGGCAAATTTAGGCAGGGTTTAAGACCGACATGTAAGGAATTGCAAGTGTGAGTCAGATGTGTTCAAGGTTGGTGAGATGAGATGTTCTTGGAAGAGATGAATCTTTTGCACATTCTTGAAGGTAGGGAGGGACCCTGGTTCTCATGGTGTTGGGTTGCTTATTGTGCTGCAGTGAAATCACAAAGGAAAGCGTTCCAGAGGAGAAATGCAGTAGGTGACGTGATCAAGAAGTGGTAGGCATATGGGTTCAGGTAGGGGATGTTTTCATCACTAAGCAGACTCATCACAGACGGTGGGTGTTGTAACTGAGAACTAGTTGTCAGTCGTCTTACTATGTTAAAGGTAAAAAAAACATCTTTTTCCACCTAACGTACCTTTTTTTTTTTAAAAAAAAAGAAGAAAGAAAACGGTCTAAATACTGTTTTTCATTTGTTTAACTAACTTACTTCAGTAAGTTAGTTAACACTAAAGTAAGAACCCTGATAGAACGGTTTGATTTGAATGTAGTTTGACACGCATGCAGACCAGTAGAGGAAAAGTAAATGTTGATTAGCGTGAGCTGCTGTGCCTAGAATGAGCACCAGAGGGCATAACTGGTAGGATCATGATTTAAGAGCTTGTTACAGGCAGTTTTCTAAGCATCGGTCAGAAAGGTAAGTGAAGATCAGCAGATGATGACTTGCAGACGCATTAGCAGCAATTGTCGAAGCTTCATAAAAGCCAAATCCTGGTGGTTGTATTACAAAATGTTCAGATGTCACAGTGGCTGGAGGCTGGAACCTATGGGAAGCGGTGTACAACAATACATTTCAGGCCATCCTGTAAATCAGGGGTGGGCAATTCCAGTCCTCAAGGGCCGGCGTCCTGCATGTGTCTGTGCTTCAACACACCTGAATCATTTGGCTCATTACCATGACTGCACACTGAGGAGGAAATTCAGCCATTCAATTCAGGTGTGTTGGACCAGTTATACATCTGAAGGTTGCAGGACACCAGCCCCTAAGGACCAGAGTTGCCCACTTCTGCTATGAAGGACTGTAAACAGTAGAGGTCTGAATTATTACCAAATTACATCCAATTCAGACAGGTCCCTCTGGGTGTCTGAATTCGAGCCTGTTTTTTCAGAAATTAGATTTGAACTTTTTATGGGAAAATGTCAAAATTTCTTTATTTGTAATACAGTTTTATTAAAAATAATTTCTTATATTTCTTGTTTCTTATGGCTTATTTTTAGTACTATTTCTAAATGCAGTTTGTCGGTAAGTATCTTATAATCTTTTACTGCCATGCTTCATAACTTTTGGCTGCTTACAAGCTTTCATGCAGTTTAGGAGGATTAAAAAGCTGCCTCCCTCTCATTTGCTGGGTGCCATTTTGTAGATTTACATCACTGACAAAACTGACCTAATGCTTTGCATTTATGAATTGTTTTTTTAAGACCACGTTGCAAACGTCCTGGCACAAAAGCTCTCTCTTTACCTCAACGGACCAGCACATGGCAGAGCAGTAGACCTGCGATTGGGCCTCCCAAGTCTGTCTGGCTTTCTCCTCCTCCAGCGGATCCAACTCACCTGCAGGTGGTGATCAGTGGACAGCTCAGCCCCTCTCTTCACCCGAGTGTCTAAAACATGCGGCCGAAGGTCTGATTGTACGACAACAAAGTCGATCATTGACCTCCTGCCTAGGGTGTCCTGGTGCCAAGTGCACTGATGGACACCCTTATGTTTGAACATGGTGTTCATTATGGACAATCCGTGACTAGCACAGAAGTCCAATAACAAAGCACCACTTGGATTCAGATCGCGGAGGCCATTCCTCCTGATCACGCCTCTCCAGGTGTCACTGTAGTTTCCCATGTGGGCGCTGAAGTCCCCCGGCAGAATAATGGAGTCCCCGGGAGGGGCACTATCCAGCATCCCCGACAGGGACACCAAGAAGGCAGGGTACTCCGCACTACCGCTCGGCCTATAGGCCAAAACGACAGTCGGAGACCTGTCCTCAACCCGAAGGCGCAGGGATGCGACCCTCTCATCCACTGGGGTAAACCCCAACACGAGACGGCTGAGCTGGGGGGCAACAAGCAAACCCACCCAAGCCCGCCACCTCTCCCCGTGGGCCACTCCAGAGTAGAAGAGAGTCCAGCCCCTCTCAAGGAGATGGGTTCCAGAGCCCACGCTGTGCGTGGAGGTGAGCCCGACTATTTCTAGTCGATATCTCTCGACCTCCCGCACAAGCTCAGGCTCCTTCCCCCCCAGCGAGGTAACATTCCACGTCCCTAGAGCCAGCCTAAGCATCCAGGGATCGGGCCGCTGAGGTCTCCACCTTCGTTCGCCCCCCAATCCTCATTGCACCGGTCCCTCACGGTTCCCCCTGCAGGTGGTGGGCTCACTGGGGGATGGCCTCGCGTCTCTCATTCGGGCTTTGCCCGGCCGGGTCCTGCGAGGAGCAACCCGGCCACCAGGCGCTCTCCGGCTAGTCCCGACCCCAGGCCTGGCTCCAGCGTGGGACCCCGGCTTCGCCGTACTGGGCGATGTCACGTGCCTCGATCTACTAGTCCTCATGAAGGATTTAAATTTACTCAAAAACCAGAGTAGTGACAATAATCAGGTATTTCCATCATTCATCATCTGAAGAATAGATCTGTACAGCTAATCTTTTCAGATAATCTAATTTAAATAAACACTGTTAACTAAACAAGGTTCTAATGTTTTCTGTATGACGTGTATTGTTTTGAGTTATTTCATGATTTTGTATTTGCTACAGAATTCTATATATTTTTGCTGTAGGAAGAAATAAAAATAAGCAAAAGCCATTGAGTAACAAAGGTGAGTCCAATCTTTTGACTAGTAGTTTATCTCTGCCAGCTTTGTGCCTCTAGAAACACATTTTTTTCCCCCCATTACTCTCTTCAAAATAGATCCAGCTAATTCATATTGTATAGACTGAAGGCAGGGGGCCGAGACAGGGCCAAGTGTATCATCTGTAGGAGAACATGAAGTTGTTGGAAGCCGTAGTTCAGCCGATGCCCCCCATTCAGGAAGTTATCACAGCTAAACTTAGACCCAGGCCAGATTTAGCTTCTGTGAGGAGAAAAAAAATTAGAATATAAAGTTAAAAGCTGAAATAAAAGGAAATAATACAAAATTGGAGAGTAGTAGGAGAATGTAGCGAAATGAGAAAAAGTGGTCATGATGTCCTTCAACAGCCTAGGCATTTAACAGCATTACTACAGAGAGAGCTCAGGATAACTATAAGCAAGGAAAAAATGAAGGAAATCCTATAAACCTGTTTTACTATGGGATTTAAATGACATGTCTTGATCAAAGAAAACACCTTGTTTATTTACCAAACACCAATTTAATGCCATCTAAAGTGATCGATAAGCAGTTTCTTTTTCAAAAACTGTGGTGCAAAAACCACAACTTCTTTCTCGTCTGAATTTAAAAGCAGAAAATGGTAAGTCATGCAGGGTTTTATGTCTTTAAGACATGCCTGAAGTCTACCTAACTAATTAGATTAATCGGGATTTATGGGTAATTATATAGATGAGTTTAAATTTAGATTTATCCCATGCTGTCTGAAATGGGCTAGGCCGATCCCTGTGGTACTCCACAAATGACCCTGGAGCGTAAAGATGTATTGACATGAACAGATTAGAATCTGTTGGGCAATGAGATTCAAACCAACCTAGTGCTGTTCCCCTGATCCCTACAGCACATTCCAGCCTTTCTAACAGAATATTGAGATTGAGACTGTATCAAATGCAGGACTCAAATCTAACCGTACAAATGCAGACACAAATCCATTATCTGAGGCCATGAGAATATCATTAATGACTTTCAGCAGTGCTGTTTCAGTGCTATGATGACTTCTAACACCTGACAAACTCTTCAAAGCAAGTCATTACTATAGAACTGCTCAAGTAAATGCAATAAAAGCAAATACTCACTTAACTGTAGTCCATCCTGATTTTATTTATTTCTAATGGTGCCTCACTTACTGAAGACCTAGTTACCATATTTGAAGCAAGCCAATAATTTTAGTTTTAATTGAATCCGTTTGATTTATAAAGAATTTATTGTAGCTATGGCTGTATGTTTAAGGTCCCTGAGCTGCTTTAAGGTGAACATCCCTCCCTTCTCATTCTGTTGTGTCCTCTAGGGTAGAAGTTGTTCCAGTATTTCCCCGTGTTTAGCTCTGTCCGTCTTCCCATCAATAACAGCTTCCCTGTCTCTACTGAAGAAAAGCATTTCCACAGCAGAAAGAAAGTGTTGCGTTTAGGGTGATTGAAAAGCGTTTTTAATCACACACAGCACTTTGTATAAAGTTATGTTTTGGTCTCGTATAACTAGAGCACTTTTCTTTGTTTGTTTGACTTGTGGCATACTGCAGACAGTGCTTCTTTCTTTCAACAGTGACTTTCTTTTTGCCACTATTTAACTGATTCTCCCACATGAGCTTTTGAGCTCCTCCAAGGTTTACCATGGGCCTCCTAACTGCTCGTCTGATTAATGCTCTCGTTGCCCGGCCTGCAGGTTTGCAGTTGTGCCAGAGCATGTGTGTTTATCAAATAATTAAAACCATTAATCATTTTGCTTTCTCTTCACAATCCCACAGTTGTTCTATAGGAAGATTCTTCATGTGTTAATGGACTTTTAGGAGCAAAAGAGACACTTCATCTGTTCTCCATCAGCAATAGAATGAACGTCTGAGCGTTTTTTAATGTCAGACCTGTTTTTATGGCTTTTCACAGGTTTTTATCTCTGTGAACTGTCTGAGCACAGACTTCTCCTCACAAAAGGGAGTGAAGGGCATGCCTCTGATAATCCAGATCGACACCTACAGCTACAACAGCTGCAGCAGCAGGCCTATCCACAGGGCCTTCACTCAAATCAAGGTCTTCTGTGACAAGGTGAGCGAGGGTCAAAGGCAACATGAGTTGTCTGCTCAGCATGATTAATTGAACCTAGCTGGATCCTATCCCGGATTTTTTTAATTGCTGACCCCCCCCCCCCCCCCCCCCCCCACCCCCACCCCCGTATGCATACTGCAGGGAGCTGAGAGGAAACTCCGTGATGAGGAGAAGAAGCAACTAAGAAGGAGGATAAAAGGTGATACATGTAGTTTTGGTAATCCTTAAAATGTCTAATTGAATACAAGATTCTTGAAACAGTTTTATGAAAGCAAAAATATTTAAAAAACAGAAGTGATACTAAGAGTTTGCTTAAAAGCAGAGGCTGAGCCCCCACTCCCTTTCTTAATTAGGGAAAAACAGCAGCTCAGGACCGAGCTCCCCCATCAGGAGGGCTGAAAGCACCCTGTTCAAAAGCATGTTGGACTTGGACTCCCAGCCAGTCCTCTTCATTCCTGACGTCCACTTTGGGAACCTGCAGAGAGCAGGACAGGTAAGGAACCACTCGGTTCCCCCACATCCACTCTGGTGTTCACTGCCTTCATCTGGACATGCATTTCTTACCTCTTTTTGACTCTATGTGCAGGTGTTTGCGGTCAACACTGATGAAGTTGTCATGGACAGGTGAGCATCACACTGGTTTTATTTAAGGTTCTGTCTGCTGCAGCTCAGTACATCATTAAGGGTCTAAACAGATATGTTGTTCTGAAATACAGCATTACAGGAGAGATTTGGGAGATTTTTGACCTGAATTTAGGGATTTCAGGTCATATATTTTCATTCCAGACTGTTTGTTCATTTGTGTGTTCATCAGAGCGCTTCCTATGAAAAAACTATTATGTCAGGAAGAGATCTGCCCACCTCAGCCCAAGAAATCCAAGGTGGAGCCTGATAGGAAAGGTGATATTTGTCATCCCAGTCAAATTCTTATTTTTGTTTCCTAATATTTCTTATTATTAAATACAGTTTTTACTTGCTCATTCTGTGGTAGTTTTGCTGTATGTGAGGAAGGAGTGCGATGAGGTGTTTGATGCTTTAATGCTGCGTGCCCCAACCCTCAGAGCACTGCTGGAGGCAGTAAGTATTGTTAAAGGGTTGTTGAATTAAGTAGTCATACGGAATTGTGATTAAATCATATAGGTGGAGCAGTTATTCTGGACTTTAAATACATTAACATTGGTTTTTACTTTACCTCCACAGATCTCTGAGAAATACACAGTGCCTGTTGAGAGGATTACCAAAGTTTATCAAAAAAGCAAAAAAGGGTGAGGAAATTCACAGAAAAGGGCATGAGAATGCCGACGGGTAGAAAATTATATTATACTCGCTCAGCTTTTAACTTTTTTTACCTATATAAATATGCATGCAAAGTAATACAATGTATATTTAATGTATAGTGTTTTTACAAACTGTCATTTTAGAAACATAATTACAGTAAAAATGGAGACTGCAAATCATTCATTTCAAGTAGGGTTACTTGGCTTTAAACTCGTACTCGTCGCCTTCCGCTTCATCCAGGACCGGGTCGCGGGGGCAGCAGATTCAGTAGAGACACCCAGAGATCCCTCTCCCTAGACACCTCCTCCAGCTCCTCCGGGTGGAGCCCCAGGCCTTCCCAGGACAGCCGAGAGACATAGTCCCTCCAGCGTCCCCTGGGCCTCCTCCCGGTGGGAAGTGCCTGGAACACCTCCCGAGGAAGGCGTCCAGGAGGCATCCGATATAGATGCCCGAGCCACCTCAACTGGCTCCTCTCAATGTGGAGGAGCAGCGGCTCTACTCCAAGCTCCTCCTGGATGGTCGAGCTCCTCACCCTATCTCTAAGGGAGTGCCCGGCCACCCTACGGAGGAAGCTCATTTCAGCCGCTTGTATCCAGGATCTCGTTCTTTCGGTCATGACCCAAAGTTCATGGCCATAGGTGAGGGTAGGAACATAGACCGACCGGTAAATCAAAAGCTTCGCTTTTCGGCTCAGCTCTCTCTTCACCACAACGGACCGGCACATGGCAGAGCAGTAGACCTGATAAATTGCTGAGCATCCAGCTATAGTAAGATCTCGTAGTGTAATCATGTTACAGTTGCGATCCCAAAAATCTGCAGTATTTGCTAATTGTTGTTGCTATCCCTACCATTCATACCATAGCCACATTGGATTTTGAGTTCAGGGGGTTTTACTTAGAATGTCTTACTTCAGACTTGGAAATTCTGACTTCAAAGTACAAATGGAGCACACCCATTACATCTATGTATGCTTGCATGCTATGTTATGCTAATTTGGCATAAAAATGAGGAGAGGGGACTGATGTTGACATATTTGGTTTTGTGTTGGACTGGAACTGAAAACTATAGGAATAAAAACAAAATGGCTACAAGATTCTGAAGGTTATATTCATTGGACTAACCAACAAACAAGGGCTCCTCTTTTAAATAGCATTCCTTCTTTTGATCTACCACAGGGTCCTGGTGAACATGGACGACAACATCATTCAGCACTACTCCAATGAGGACACCTTCATCCTCGCTTTGGAGAGCTCAGCCAACACTTTTCGTGTTACTCTGTCAGAAATCTGACAGTTGTCTGCCTCAGTGCTTTATTCAGGAGTCATTATGTAATGCATAATGGTGCCGCTGTGTGTGGCCTGCCGTCTGTCATGGAGCACTCTGTGTGTGTTTGTGATGCTCTTGTCAAATGTCATCTACGATTGCAACTCTCTGTTGGTGGATGATTGTCATACTCTTCCAGATTTACAGTTTTCAGCCAAAAGTCGTTGAATTTTGTCAACATGGTTGGAAAACTTTGTCTCCTCTTCTATCAGAGATATCCACTTACCTAAGCCGCGCCCTCCTGCCACGTCTTTGGAGAAGATGCCACCGCTGCACGGGGAAGGGCAGTGGACCCCTGCTGAAAGAAAAAAAAATGTCATGCTGCTTTTTCCTGGGGCCTCATTAAATGATCATGGGGCAGTTCATGGTTTCCTCACTGGAGCCTGTCGACGCATGCGTGGTGTCTGTTGTTGGCCCAGATGAGGTGCGCCAGCTTTGCCGCTTCCACTCTGCTCACCCATGGCAGTGTGGGAATTCTGCAACCTCTCCCCAAAGCTCCTGTCAGTGCTTCGCTTGCACCAGCTCCTGTCAGGTTTGGACTGGTGACCTCCAGGTAAATATGTAACAAGACTTTCATCCTCAAAGACTTCTTCACCTCAAGTGGTTTGGATTTTCTCTGCTTAACAGAGGCCTGGATGAATGCTGGTGAGACTAGTGCCTTTTTTGAATTGTTGCCACCAGATACCAGCTATGAGCGCCCTACGAACGTCTGGACGAGGAGGAGGATCAGCAGATGTCTTAAAGGAGGGTTACAAATGTAAGCAGCATCCTCTATCATCTTTCTCTTTGAAATTGGCCACTCTAAACCAATACTCTGCGCAGTAATTTATCAGCCACCCAAATATCTTAAGGACTTTTAAATAACTTTTCCACATTATTAGCTGAAAAGTCTAAATATGATGGAGTTCTTATTGTTGGTGATTTTAACATACATGTTTGTTGTCCGGACAAACGTTTGGTGAAAGACTTTTTAAGCCTCCTGGCTTTGATACAGTGTGTGTCTGGGCCAACACAGGAACGAGAGCACACATCGGTTCTTGTGTTGTCTTCTATGACGCTGTGTTTTCAGACCATATGCCTGTCTTATTTGACGTCATCTTTCCTGGGTACCACTTTTAAATCTCTACTACTGATAAAGTTCTAAATTTTCCACAAACAGTCTGCATTGAATCCTCCTCCTAGGCATGTAAAGAGTTACCAAACTTTTTTTGTGGAAGATTTTCGGGCTCAGATATTTCCCCCTGCCTTTGTCTGTTTCATGCTCTGCTACTTTTCACCAGTTTGAGCTGGAACTTTGAGCCCTCAGGTTGAACATTTTAAGCCCTCAGGTTCTTCCATGGATGTGCCCCCCAGGTTATTTAAAGAGGTAATTTCTATTTAAGGGCCTTCTTTTGTTGCTGATATTAACTGTAGTCTGTCCTCGGGTGTTTTTCCAAATGACTGGAAACATGCAATGATGCAGCCTTTGTTTTAAAAAGCATCGCCTGGATACCTGTGATGGACTAGCGACCTGTCCAGGGTGTACCCCGCCTCTCGCCCGTAGAATGCTGGAGATAGGCACCTGCTCCCCCATGACCCTGTACGTAAGGCGCAGGTATAGAAAATGATTGGATGGTCTATATTGACAGAGCTTTTTAGCAGGTCATGACATTTTTGAGGTCTGGCTTTAAATCACTTCACAGTACAGAATCTGCACTGCTCTGGGGTTTTATATTTGTTTATCTACAGACTCTGGAAATTGTGTGATTATAGTTTTATTGACCATAAAAACTTTATTGGATGTTCTCGTTTAGACAATTGTATAGGCATTAGAGGGACTGCCCTTTACTGGTTCAGGTCCTACTTGACAGAAAGGACATTCTGTGTTAGCCTGAGCAATTTAAAATTTTCCTCTTTCCCTTTCTTGTGGAGTCCCACAGGGCTCAGTTCATGGGCCTTTGCTTTTTTCATTGTATGTCCTTCCCTTGGGCTTTTTAGGAAGCACAAATGTTCCTTTCAATTTTTCAATCTCAGTAGCATTTGCTGCACATCCACCTCCTTTGCTGCAGTTCCTGTTATTAGGCAGCCTGGTTTAGAAGGAATTTTAATCCCAAGAGCTAAAATTTATGAAAGTCTAAGAATGTAAAAAAAAAAAATGTTAACATTAGAAAAACTGGCTAATGTTACCCAGCTAATTTACCTTGTAGCTGTGCTTTCTGATGCATTTTTTAATTTAGCTGTAGCTAAGAGGATCAACATGAAGCAACAAGCTAGTTTGCTGTAGTTCCACAGGGTGAAAACAATATATACTGGTGAGATTTGCTGTTAGTGTTTCGACAGCTTCCTGGCTCTGCCAAATGTTGTGGAAACTGATATAATGTGTGATGTAGCATAGGATTATTCATGGTTAGGCCACATTTTTCTATGTTTACAACTGTTTTTGATGTCTATCGAAAGTAATTTTTATGTTTTTGTTTTTTTTTTCTCGTTTGAATTTAAATTGTTAAACTTTATTTTTTTATTTTTTGCACGCCAAAGGTTTTCTTGTAAGTTGTGTGAAATAACTGTTGTCAGGTGTTATAAGTACATGCTGTTGTCTCAGGATCATAAAATGATATGATGGAATTAAAGATTCTTGATATTGTTCTGGGTTCTTTTAAACACTTTTTGACAATATTTATGAGATTTGTTTCGAACTTACAAGGTCTATACGATCTTTTGAGGCTGCAGATCAGAGCTTGACTTTCTAATACTTTTTTCCATTCTGAAAATGAGATTGAGTGGCAACTTCTGTATCATTCTGTCTTTTGCACCATGATGTACAGTCTTATACATGAATCAATAAATAAATATAGTTTTATATGCAGATGTCTGTCTTCATTTGCTGCAACACGATCTAACTTTTTAGGATTAAGTGACTTTTGAATTTAGGTATTAAAATTTGAAATTCTTTACCAGGACCTCAGAAAATAGTTATACAATCATATCGTATTGTATCGGTTTGTTTGTCCCATGCAGGTTAACACAAAGTCACAATAGTGTCTAGAGTTCAGTAGTCTGACAGCTTGTGGATAATAACTGTCTTTAAGTCTTTTTGTGCGTGCTGGCATGCATCTGTATCGCCTGCCAGAAGGTAGCACACAGAAAAGTGTGGTCCTTGATGTTGCTGCGTGCTTTACGCAGACATCGGCTTCGGTAGATGTCCTGGATGGGGGCGATGCTGCTGCCAGTGATGACCTCTGCCATTCGCTCCAAACTCTGTAGTGCACTGGTGCTGAGGAGGGGTGTCTGTCGATTCTCACCGTCTGTTGGTAAGAAAGTACAATATCCAGCAGCAGATGGACTTTTCCTTTCCCAGGGCGGTGAGCTTGGTGACCAGCTTGGAGGGGATTATGGTATTGAATGTTGAGCTGTAGTTAATAAAGCGCATTCTCACATAGGTGTTTCCTATCTCCCTCAACCACCTTTCTCCAGGAGGTTGAGGGAGGTGTGGACTGCTAGAGCAATGGCATTGTTAAGTAGTTGATGCTGTTACACCTCAATGTGACAAGTCACAGCACTGTTATTCATCCAGCTGGGCTGGCAGGGGGACTTCTGTAATATTGTGAGAAAATGCTTCAGCAAGTAAGGTGGCTGTTTTTTGGTAAACGAGCAGTTTGTTCCTATGAGTGAAGTGTTTTTCCACCAAAAGAAATATCAAGCGTAAATTCATTTAAAATCAATTTAAATTAATCATCAGACGTTTTTTGCATCATGAGAACTCATCGGAGTTGTGGCATTTAGAAAAATACCAGGAAGACGAAAAACCTCAGCTAGGAAGTAGTAATCTGCATAAAATCACACAGCTGGATGAGTGGATACTGATGTGCAAAGGTCACCCCCTTTCTTAAGTCAATAGCAACAAACATCCAAACTTCATGATTATTTCAACACCAGTGCAGAAAGACATAAAATGGTATATGATCAAAAAGGCACATCCAGGGCGCTATGCTGGTGTAGGGGTTAAGCGCGCAACCACATATAGAGGCTATAGTCCTCGAAGTGGCCGTCCCGGGTTCGAGGACCCGGCGACCTTTGCCGAATGTCTCCCTCTCTCTTTGCCCCTCTTTCCTGCCTACCTACTATCAAAAATAAAGGCCTTTAGTACCGAAAAAATATCTTTAAAAAAAAAAGGCACATCCAAACCTTACAAATACAATGCAAAACATCATCCTATGATTTAAAGAAATCTTTCTCAGCCCTGGTACTCAGGACCCACTGTCCTGCATGTAACAGATGTTTCCCTGCTGCCACACATCTGACTTAAATACACTGCTCAAAAAAATAAAGGGAACACTCAAATAACCGTCCTAGATCTGAATGAATGAAATATTCTCATTGAACACTTTGTTCTGTACAAAGTTGAATGTCCTGACAACAAAATCACACAAAAACCATCAAATTTATTAACCAATGGAGGCCTGGATTTGGAGTCACACACAAAATAAAAGTGGAAAAACACACTACAGGCTGATCCAACTTTGATGTAATGTCCTTAAAACAAGTCAAAATGAGGCTCAGTATTGTGTGTGGCCTCCACGTGCCTGTATGACATCCCTACAACGCCTGGGCATGCTCCTGATGAGATGGCGGATGGTCTCCTGAGGGATCTCCTCCCAGACCTGGACTAAAGCATCTGCCAACTCCTGGACAGTCTGTGGTGCAACGTGACGTTGGTGGATGGAGCGAGACATGATGTCCCAGATGTGCTCAATCGGATTCAGGTCTGGGTAACGGGCGGGCCAGTCCGTAGCTTCAATGTCTTCATCTTGCAGGAACTGCTGACACACTCCAGCCACATGAGGTCTAGCATTGTCCTGCATTAGGAGGAACCCAGGGCCAACTGCACCAGCATATGGTCTCACAAGGGGTCTGAGGATCTCATCTCGGTACCTAATGGCAGTCAGGCTACCTCTGGCGAGCACATGGAAAGAAATGCCACCCCACACCATTACTGACCCACTGCCAAACCGGTCATGCTGAAGGATGTTGCAGGCAGCAGATCGCTCTCCACGGTGTCTCCAGACTCTGTCACGTCTGTCACATGTGCTCAGTGTGAACCTGCTTTCATCTGTGAAGAGCACAGGGCGCCAGTGGCGAATTTGCCAATCCTGGTGTTCTCTGGCAAATGCCAAGCATCCTGCACGGTGTTGGACTGTGAGCACAACCCCCATTTGTGGACGTCGGGGCCTCATACCATCCTCATGGAGTCGGTTTCTAACAGTTTGTGCAGACACATGCACATTTGTGGCCTGCTGGAGGTCATTTTGCAGGGCTCTGGCTGTGCTCCTCCTGTTCCTCCTTGCACAAAGGTGGAGGTAGCGGTCCTGCTGCTGGGTTGTTGCCCTCCTACAGCCTCCTCCATGTCTCCTGGTGTACTGGCCTGTCTCCTGGTAGCGCCTCCAGGCTCTGGACACTACGCTGACAGACACAGCAAACCTTCTTGCCACAGCTCACATTGATGTGCCATCCTGGATGAGCTGCACTACCTGAGCCACTTGTGTGGGTTGTAGAGTCCGTCTCATGCTACCACGAGTGTGAAAGCACCACCAATATTCAAAAGTGTCCAAAACATCAGCCAGAAAGCAGAGGTACTGAGAAGTGGTCTGTGGTCCCCACCTGCAGAACCACTCCTTTCTTGAGTGTGTCTTGCTAATCGCCAAAGATTTCCCCCTGTTGTCTATTCCATTTGCACAACAGCATGTGAAATTGATTGTCAATCAGTGTTGCTTCCTAAGTGGACAGTTTGATTTCACAGACGTTTGATTTACTTGGAGTTATATTGTGTTGTTTAAGTGTTCCCTTTATTTTTTTGAGCAGTGTACATTAACAGTCTTCTGGCATGCTGAGGAGATAAGGCAATCATTTGTGTACTGAAGCAGACACACATTGAACATGAAGGAGAGTGGGTCATGAGGACCTGGATTAATAATTGAAGCTGTTAAGAACTCTGCGCCAGGACTCTACAGCACTTGAGCTGTGTCCTATGGATAGATAAGTCTGGGTTTGGCAGTTGCCATGAGAACACAGGACCTGCCTCACTGCATTTTGTCAAATGTAAAGTTTTGGGGAGGGGATATTAGGGTGTGGAGTTTGGCTCAGCCCCTTAATCCTCATTGAAACCTTAAGGAACTCTTAATGCTTCAACAAATGACATTTTGCATAATTTTCATTTTCGTTCTGGGAACAGAGACTCCTTCATGTTCTAACATGACTGGACACTAGAACAGAAAGCAAGATCCATAAAGAGTTGGATAAACGAGTTTGGATTGAAAAAACTTGACTGGCCTATATAATCCTGATCTAAACCTGATATCATACTGGGAATGAATTAGAGCACAGACTGCAAGCCAGACCTTCTTCACACTCCTAAACCCTGTGTAAAGCCTTCTCAGAAGTGCTGAAGTTCTTATAGCTACAAAGGTGGGTCGACATTAATTTTTACTATAGACATAAATGTTACATGTAACACACGCAAACATATAGTTGAAACCAGATATTTAAGTAAACTGCTGTTTTTGTCTGACCGTTTGACATTATATTAGACTAAACATCTTCTGGTTGAGGTTAGTTTCTTTCTGTCAAATGCCAAAATCATAAGTGAGAGAATTTGGTGGAAGCTTAAAAGCCTGAGATCACCATCACAACTGTGAAGAACAAGGGTGTCATCAACACGTTGTTGCTGCACGACTGGTGCAGAGCATAAAATAGATGGTGCCATGAGAAGAGAACATTGAAGCAACATCTTAGAGCTTGATAATGAATGGGCCTTGAAAATGGACCATGACCCTTATCATAAAAGGGTTAAAGTGGTTAGGGAGAACAAGGGAGAACAAAGCCAATACTCTGGAGTGGCCATCACAAAGCCCGGATCTCAGTTCCCTTGCGTGCAGAGCTGAGTGGAAGCAAGCCCGCTTACAAACAGTTCTTTTAGGTTTAAAAACCTCTTCTTGATCCCTGCAAACATTCTTGTTGTCATACAAATGCATTGCTAAAATCTCAGAATATTATTCATGCCCAGAGTGGATGTAAAATAATGACCAGAACAGTATTAGCAACACATTATGAAGAGAACCTTTCCTTTTCCCCTGCAGCCACCATGTCACAGTCATGCAGATAGCAACAGCCCTTCATTTTGTAAGAACTTATTTTTATTAAAACACAAGCTACTTGCTGTTCTTGTTTCTGTTGTTAGTTGTGTTGCCGCCACCAATATATTACAATTTTTCTCAGAGTAGGACAATCGGATATTGACCTACTAGAAGAAAAGACCTCATTATGTTGAAGAGTACCACTCACACCGTAAATGAACAAAACAAAATAACTGAGCGTGATAGAAAGCCTGCTGAAGGAGAAACAGCTAATAAAGACTGAGATTTTCATTTTTTTTTGTTTTTTTAAAGTCTCTGGATCGAGTTTTGGGGACATTGTTCTCATTAATCCTATGATTTCTCGCTCTGTGAATAATTCACTAAACAAGTTTGCTCTCTTAACATATTTTCTTTACATGATCAGTTTTTTTCTTCTTGGCCAGACCAAATGTGTGAATGAATATTAGGTTTCATCAAAACATTCAAGAGCTATTTCTGTTCACTTTGTACACGTGCGGTTCACATTGCTAAAGTATAAGCACTTTCTCGTGTGTATATAGTGAAGTTTCAAAGTTCTGAAAGTGCTGTCTCTTTTGTTTAAATAAGACATAGATTTAATAATGTCTTAAGAATAAAGGCCCTTCAAAGGGACCTGAAAAAGGACTTTGAGTGAGTCAGTGGAGGCTGTTCATCTTATTAGGGTCCTCCTGGATGGGTCCCTTTGGAGGATATCTGGGCATGTTACAGAAGGAAGGGATGCCAGGGTTAACCCGGACCTTGTAGTAGAATGGACAATTTTCACTTCTGCATTGTCTTGGGGTACCCCATGCAGTCTGATTTTCCCTCTAGAATCTGTTACCTCAGTGGTCTCACGTTGGATAATTTGAAGACAGCGGATGGAAATTCACAGTGGAAATAAAACACCCTTTTAAAATGCCAGGTTTTGGTGAGCTACATTCTCACATTACTCTTCAATTTTGTATTATTTGCTGTTATCTAAGCTTTTAACTTTGTTCTCTCTCTTTTCTCTTCCTAGAAGCTACACCTGGCCTGACTCTGTGTCTACCTGTAACACCTTTCTGGAGAGGGGCATCGTCCGAGCTTCTGCTGGCAACAACTTAATGCTCACCCTCTACCGATGATCCACATGGCCCTGTCTTTCAGTGTTTAACCCTTTCTCTCTCCTAGACATAGCTGCTGACTGAGCTTTTACTGTAACTAACTCTATGTGCTCTCCTCAGACTCTAAACTTGAAAACTGGCTCAGTTTATCTGTTCCTTCTTTCTAGGTGAAACGACTAAAGGAGCTACATCCATTAACATTTACTTTTCCTTCCCAAAGAAAGTACTCCTGGATCAGTGCTTCTTTGTTCTCTTTGTGTCTCTGCTCTGTTCTCTCTAACCCCCAGTCGGTCGTGGCAGATGGCCACTCACACCGAGCCTGGTTCTGCTGGAGGTTTCTTCCTGTTAAAAGGGAGTTTTTCCTCTCCACTGTCGCTACATGCATGCTTAGTATGAGGGATTGCTGCAAAGTCAACGCCAGTGACTGTCCACTGTCTCTACATGCTCATCCAGGAGGAGTGAATGCTGCAAGTCACTGACTGGATGCAATCTGCTGGGTTCCCTTAGACAGAAAAACTTTTTATCCAATTTGAATAAATAACTGAATCTGACTGCACTGTTCAATGATTAAGATTAATTGGAATGTATGTACCTGACTTTTGTGAAGTGCCTTGAGATGACGTGTTGTGAATTGCCGCTATATAAATAAACTGAATTGAATTTAATTGTAAAAAGGTTTAACCTGGATAAATCATTTCAGAACTGTTATTTCCACCTTTAATGCAATCAATAACATGTGCAACTTAAGATCTTTCAGTGGGGGGGGGACTAAAATACTCAAATAATGGGCTTACATAAGGGTGTAGAACCTTCTTATAACAGGGGATGTGGCTGTTTTCAGTATTAATAACCAGATCCAATCTCATGTTAAATAGAAATGAATTTATATCATTTGAAATGTTTCCAATTAACCTCAAACAAAACTCAGCTTTTCTAAATGGGTTTTCCTGATATTTTCTTTGTCATTTCTCCCAGCAAAAGCCATGGTCTGTAGCTAGCTGCCAAAAAATCAGAGGGATCTCACTGTTAAAAGGTATCAGTGGGGGGAAAAGTGCAAAAGAATTCCCAAGGTATTAGATATCCCATGAAACAATCATCATCACATGGAGGAAATATGCATAACAGTGACATTACCAACAACTGGACGTTCCTTCCAAAAATGCTACAAAGACAAGCAGAGAACTGGTCAGGGAGGCTGCCAAAAGATGTACAGCAACATTCATTTAATTCAGCTAATTTATAAAGCACCAATTCACAACAAATGTCATCTCAGGGGACCTCACAAGAAGAAATAGCTAAATGAACGAAGATGCAGAAATGTCTGTCAAGTGTAGTGAGTATGACGACAGTGTCGTGTATTCTTCATGTACAGGCTGTGGGTTAGGATGCTAACATAGAAGTCTTTCATACAAAAAACATCCAAGAGCTGCCAAGTTAGGCGAAAACACCTTGGAAGTTTCACATAGTCCCTAAAGCTATGTTTGGTACAAAAACAACATTGCACATGGACAAAGGAACACCATACCAACAAAGAAGCATAGTGGTGGCAGTGTCATGCTTTGGGCTTGTTTTACTTTTGCTGGTACTGGGGCTTTGGGCAAGCTGTAAGGAATTACAAAAAATCCAAATAGCAGTCAGTGTTGGTACAAAACCTTCAGGTTTTTGAACGCAACACTTTATATAACCAAATCCTTTTAGCCTATTTTATTTTCCTACCTAAAAAAAAAAATCAGTTTTTCACTTGAGTTGTGCAGGTTACAGGTCACCTAAAAAAGGTGGAAAACATTCTTGAGTAAATGATCTTGGTCTTATTTTTACATCACAAAAGCCTGGCATTTTAACAGCTATTTAAACATTATATGTCCACTATATGGTGGAATCGCAGAAATCGGTTCAGTGGAGGTTCTTCTTAAGGCAAGATAGATCAGACGTCAAATAACCAGATAGAATGATGTTAAATAGTCTATAGGTGCTATTAAACAGCTGTCTAATGTGCCCAAAGGGACTTTTTTACAGGTTAAAGGTAAATTAGTATTTCATGATTTCATCTCTGGTATTTTTTCCACATACCAGACAAAGAGTTGAATCTAACAATACAAAATTAACCACACACCACATGAATACGTGCACACAGTATACCATAGATTTAATTCTTGCTTTTTAATTGAACAAAAAATAAAAAATAAAACAGAACAAAAAAAAAAGAGAATCCTGTGTTTCAAAACAGCAGTCACTAAAATACAGGAAACCATACAAAACCTACAAAATTCAACCATTGCAAACATTTGGTCAACATATAATAATTGTACAGTATAAATTTATACAATACTGTTTTGTTTTTATTTGGCACTTGATCACAATTCGCTAATTTGTATTTGACAGAAATATTACACCTGATGCATTTCTTTCTTTTTATAAGAAAAGTTTATCCGTGTACATTTATAAAAAACCGTCAAAGCGACACATTGTGACAGCATCGTTGCAGTAGTTCTGATTCTTCATTGGTCTGCGTCTTTTCTCCTTCAGGACTTCCCAAACATTCAACGCTTCTCCTTGCTCGGTTACATTCACGTGGTGGCTTCAGGCGGATCATGGTCAGAGTTCCTCCTCGTTTTGCGTTAGAGTGGAGTGAAAGCGGGAAACCGAGGGAAGGACACAGAGCCAATGGTAAAGCCAAGTGAATCCTCCTGTTTGCATCCAGCGGGACACAGACACACACGCTAATGCCTGACCCACAGCCCAATGCTCCAATGGCAGTAATGAGTATTTATAAACCTACAGTAAAAACACACATGCGCCTAAATCACATGCAAACGTGTCGTGTTGGTTGTGTGCCCAACGACTACATGCAGCATTTCATTGAACACATTAAAAGAGAGCGTTGAGAGGTTGTTTCTGTGCTTTTCACTTAGTCAAAGTAAAAGAATCTGGTCTGCATGCTTGATATCCGGCAACATTTAAATAAACATTTTCTATTATTATTATTTTTTTCATTATTATTATTTCACCACAACTTTGTTCTGAAGCTGAACGTTCTGGACTACATGGAATTGCTCAACAAGATTAGGTGCACTTTCAAATACCTACACTGTACTCAAATACCTGGAAAGACTACGTGTGTATTGTATCAAAATCTCAAGCGCAGCAACAGTTTCTGTGCTCCTACTTCCAATATATCAAAGTAAAACATGTAGGAACAGATGGACAGAGGGATGCTCGTCAGTGAGACTTCACAAAATCTAAGGACTGGTCAGGGAGCATATGCATAGTAGCATAACGTTACATGATGTGTCCGTTCCAGCACGATATATGAAACAAAGTCTATCAAGTTTACAAAAACACGTTACAGTAGAAAAGAAGAAAGTGAAAGCAGTACTCATTGTGAGCGAACAACAAACGTCACAGGTCCTCTCTGTAGATTCAATGAGCTCACCTACAACGTGCTGTTTCTCTCTCTCCTGCACGCGCTCTGTCTGTCACACACGGTGCTCTGTGTGGGCCTAACTGGAAGTTTAGAGAGAACAGAAAGCCAGGCAAAGACACTGATACAGAGACTCCAGTTTACACTGCATATATACATAACCTACGGTAAACCTTCTCTACACTCTAATAGGCCTACAGGAGAACTGAGGAGTTTAATTCGAGTCAGCAGGGGGTCAGTAACCAGATATGGAGTAGATCTTTGCTGGATTTCAGAGAGTTTACACACAGCTGTTTAATGGGTGGGGGCATATAGAAGAGCGTGGCATATTAACGAAGATTAGGCTCCTGTGGCCATCTTTAAAAAGTCCTCAGTATGTGTTGAAGGCCGGCTTCTTCTTCATCTTCGTCTTGTCATTCTTCATCATCAGTCTGCTCCATGGTGGAGATTTACAGGCATGTAGAGTCACCCAAAGAAGCACTGTGAAGAAAACATTCAAAACATCAGTCTTGATCATACCTCCTAATATCTACATCATGTAAAATGTCTTTGAAAAGGATTCACACCTCTTGAATTTGTTCAACCTTGATCACAGTACAGTCACAACTATTAAAGCAGGGTTTGGAATGTTATGTGAAAGCAGTGCATTACTGTGCAAAGTATATTTGGTCGAAAAAAACCTTTTCAAAATTCAAATCAGAAAGGTGTGGCATGCATTTTTATTCAGCTCTGCAGTACCGGCTTTTGCAGCGGTTACATCTGCAAGACCTCTGAAAGATACATCTAACAGCTGGGTATATCTAAGAGACCATTATTTGCTAAACAGCTCAAACCTAATCAGATTGGATGGAGAGCCTTGGTAAAAATACATTTCAAGCCTTGCCTCAGATTCCCAATTAGACTTAGGTCTCGACCTTGACTGGGCCATTTCAACGCATGAATCTAAAGGGCTCCATCGTAGCTCTGGCTGTATGTTTGGGGCGGTTCTCCTACTGGAAGGTGTACCTCCTCCCAAATCTCAAGTCTTTTTGAGCCTTTAACAGGTATTTTTAAGGGATTACCTCGAATTTATCTCCATACATGAACCCATCAACTCTGACCAGATTTCTTATCTCTGTTGAAGAAAAGCATCCCCACAGCATGATGCTGCCACCACAATGTTTCACAGTGGGCAGATGTTTTAAAGGGCGATGTGCAATGTTAGATTTCAACAAGACTTAGGGCCTGATCTTCAAAAGATTTACGTGTACAAAACTGCGGAACTGGGACGCAAAAATGTCTGCTGTCACTTTGGCCAGAAGGAGGCATAGATAGAATGACAGATGACAGGGAGAGGCAATCTTCTGTACATGTGCCCACAGATGTGAGTTGTCAAAAATAAAAATATTAAACATAGATGTGAAGACAAGTTTCTATGTAGGATTATCTAAGCTCTGATTTAAAGCCAATCCCAAACAAAAGCCATGATATTTCTCCCATGGAAAAACTCCTTGCAACACTTGATTCAACATCATTCCAGCATAACATCGCTGTAAGTGATCATCTGCTCAACGCACACAAACCTGATCATGGCAAAATGTGCACATAACTGATCAAGCGTGAAAAACCTGTATTCACACATCATCCAAAGAACCCACTGTGCTTTGATGTTGATAATCAGGGATCAGGGAAACACCACTAGGCTGGTTTAAATCTTATCTGTCTAAAAGATTCCAGTTTGTTCATGTAAATGATAAATCATCTTTAAACTCCAGGGTTAATTGTGGAGTACCACAGAGTTCAGTACTTGGGCCAATTCTCTTCACTACATATATGTCTCCAATAGGTCAAATTATCAGGCAGCATAGGATAAATTTTCACTGTTACGCTGATGATACTCAGCTTTACTTATCCATAAATCCTGATGAGCCCAACCAGTTAGATAGACTACAAGCATGTCTTGAAGATATAAAAACTTGGATGACCTTAAATTTTCTGCTTCTAAATTCAGACAAGATAGAAGTTGTCGTCTTTGGACCGGAGTCTTTAAAAAAGAAACTGCTTAGTCAATCACTTAACCTGGATGGCATTAAATTGACCTCCGGTAATAAAGTAAAAAACCTTGGTGTTACTTTTGACCAGGACATGTCATTTAAATCCCATATTAAACAGATTTCTAGGATTTCCTTCTTTCACCTCCGGAACATTGCCAAAATTAAAAATATCCTGTCCAGGAGTGACGCTGAAAAACTAGTCCATGCATTTGTTACTTCAAGGCTGGACTATTGTAATTCTTTACTATCAGGATGTCCACAAAATGCAGTTAAAAGCCTTCAGCTGATTCAAAATGCTGCAGCAAAGAGTTCTGATGAAAATTAAAAAGAGAGATCATATTTCCCCTACTTTAGCTTCCCTTCATTGGCTCCCTGTTAAATCCAGATAGAATTTAAAATTCTCCTCTCACATATAAAGCCCTTAATGATTTAGCTCCATCATACATCAGAGATCTGATTGTTCCATATGTTCCTAACAGAGCACTTCGTTCTCAGACTGCAGGTTTACTGGTGGTTCCTAGAGTCTCTAGAAGTAGAATGGGAGGCAGATCCTTTAGTTATCAGGCTCCTCTCCTGTGGAACCAGCTCCCAGTTTTAGTCCGTGAGGCGGACACCCTGTCTACTTTAAAGGCTAGGCTTAAAACTTTCCTTTTTGATAAAGCTTATAGTTAGAGTGGCTTAGGTTATCCTGAGCTATCTCTGTAGTTATGCTGCTATAGGCTTAGGCTGCTGGAGGACATGATGACCACTTTCACTCTCTCTGCTGGCAAGGTTCTGCTGGCAACAACTTAATGCTCACCCTCTACCGATGATCCACATGGCCCTGTCTTTTAGTGTTTAAACCTTTCTCTCTCCTAGACATGGCGATTGACTGAGCTTTTACTGTAACTAATTATATGTGCTCTCTTTCAGACCTTGAAAACTGGCTCAGAGTTTCTGTTCTTTCTTTCTAGGTGAAACGACTAAAGGAGCTACATCCACTAACATTTACTTTTCCTTCCTATAGAAAGTACTCCTGGATCAGTGCTTCTTTGTTCTCTTTGTGTCTCTGCTCTGTTCTCTCTAACCCCCAGTCGGTCGTGGCAGATGGCCCCTCACACTGAGCCTGGTTCTGCTGGAGGTTTCTTCCTGTTAAAAGGGAGTTTTTCCTCTCCACTGTCGCTACATGCATGCTCATTATGAGGGATTGCTGCAAAGTCAACGCCAGTGACTGTCCACTGTCCCTACATGCTCATCCAGGAGGAGGGAATGCTGCAAGTCACTGACTGGATGCAATCTGCTGGGTTTCCTTAGACAGAAAAACTTTTTATACAATTTGAATAAATAACTAAATCTGACTGCACTGTTCGATAGTTGGGATTAATTGAAATGTATGTACCTGACTTGAAATCTGTATGATTTGATTGAATTGACTTTGTGACGTGCCTTGAGATGAAATGTGTTGTGAATTGGTGCTATATAAATAAAACTGAATTGAATTGAATTGAATAATATAATTAATAGGAAAGAACTAAAGACATTATAGACTGAAATCACTTCTTAGCAGGTGAAAAATCACAATTTTTAAGGCAGCTTTTCCATGTGGTGACAAAGACAGTGTATGCTTTAACCTTGTCACTAAACAAAACACATTGCATTAGTGACAGTAACGTTATGTCATTGCAGTGCAATCGGAGCTGGATCGGTTGATTACGTTGTTTAAATGTGAACATATGCCAGGGGAGGGTCTTGTTACGCAGTAAAAAATAATTTTGTGTTACCAAAAAACAATTTAAACAATCAAACATGTTTTATATTGTTAAAATATTGGCAAAACAAGCAAAACGAATTTAGTAAAATCATTGGAAAATAATTTATTTTTACGTACATAAATGTTCGATTTAACTTTTTTGCAGGACAGTTATGTGATGCTATGTTTTAAAATGATCAAAGCTATAACATACACATTGCCAACTCCTACAACAATCTATTTTTATGTTGCTAATATTACGTTCAGACTTAAATATTGTGGCTGTTTATAATAAACTCCAAACTCTTCGGTGAGTCTCCGAAAAGGATTATAAAAGACAAATATGTCTGTTAATTATTTGTCTCGCTTGATCTTTTATTGTTAATATTGATTGGCCAATTTGTTGAGAGTTACCTCAAGCAAGATAAGAGAAATAATCTCGTCAGGGCAGATGACAAACCTGCTGTGAGTAGCACAACGAAAGTTAACTAACTGTAACAGTCCAGAAAAGCAAGGGCCGAACAGAAGGAAAAAATCAGCAACTGGATCATTTATAATGATGCAACGTAACAATCCCTGCATATTTCTAGCAACACAGCAGAGGATCTGTTTGATTTTCCTATTGTTCCAGGTAGTAGCACATGCAATTTCCTCATTTAAATAGGGTAGTCTGCACCTGTTTTTCACCTGCTATCCATTACACGCATAATTTTTGAAAATCGCATGCAACTCGCCCACTTATTGCAATTTATTTATAGTACATGCAAATTAGCACCCGCTATTTGCGATCTTTGAAGATAAGGCCCATAGTGTTTTGCCAAAAAGTTCAATTTTTAAAACTCATGTATTATTTACCTTTCTCTTCAGTCATGCACCGATTTGTGTTGGTCTGTCACATAAAACTTCATTAAAATACACTTTGTTTAAAGTCTGTAGCTTTCAATGTGACAAAATGTTCAAGGAATCTGTATATTTTGCATTTAAACACTATGAATGAAATAAATGTGTTCATCCACATGAATTCTGGAGTGCTGTCCCTTTAATGCAGCACTCCGATGACACATCGTATATCAATATTGGTGTATTGTTTTTGAAAGTTTGGTCAGTCACAGTGTCAGGATGTGATCCCCAACCTATAGTCAGTGTGCAGCGTCAGTGTTACTCTGTCAGTATGAGCAGGAATCACCGACACGAGTTCTGGGAAACAACCCCTGCATTAATCCTTCTGGCTGAACAGCACTGCTGGGAAGCCACTGACTCACGCTGAGGTCAGACCACTTTTCCTCTACCTGTTAGACAAACTCAACACATTATCCTGAGTGAATGGAAGATAAAATCTGAGCAAACACACCATAAAGTGTGCTATTCAACCCAATATGTTCAAAGAAGCTGCATAAAAGCAAACCTTTTTTTTCACAGCATTCATTCAGAAGAGAAGGTTGTTTGATAAATGAGAAAATGTCTCAACAGTCCAAGGTCCTCCAAAGATCAGGCTGGAATTTTACAGCCAGCCGGGGCTGTTTAACACTGTCATAAAAAAGGATGCAGTGGGATAAAGAAAACCTAACCCTACCAAAAAAAAAAAAAACACCAAGTTAGGGGAGAATCTCTGACCAACCTAAAATCTGAGTAAAGATTGTGAGTATAAGACTTTACAATAAAACTGATTTTCCCCACTGAGGTGGACAAGATAGAGGTTGTGAGGAAGGAGGTGACGATGACAACACTCAGAGAGCTAACCAGACTGCAGTTTGATCAGCTCTCCTCTCCGTTCCAAACACTGTGACCTCCTACAGCGGCAAACATCTGCTATTTAATGGAGCAGTCAGTTGGATTAATCGCTGATATTTTGAAACTCAAAGCTAAAGGCTTTTTATCCAATAAAATAGCATTTAATAAGTGGTTATGAGTTACATTTCAGGACTTTTAATAACTTTTTCCTCACATTTACCTAGGGCTCAAAAATACCAGGTCACCTCCTACACCCCACTGTGGATGACCCATCCCACAGAGCCTCTGAACAGGTTCCATCCAGCAGGAATAGCCTCTGGCTGGGAGGCACGACGCTTCGTGGGTTACATAAGCGCTGCAGTCAGGTCTGCACGACTCTGAACTGATAAAGCGTTCCTGCGCTTCATCACCTCTCTTCTCAATCCTAAATTAACTTAGTAGAAGTGACAGAATGTCAGGCTTACAGATTGTGGCACTGCCTCAGGTTTAGAACTGGCCAGCGCTGCTGGGGTCGCACTGCAACAGGCGGACGATGGAGGGGTCGCTCTTTGCTCCTTTGATGAACTCTTCCAGAGACAGTTTACCTGTAACACACAGAGCAGCAGCAAGACAGTAGAAAATGCTTCAGCAGGCATGTGGAAATTTGAAAATTAATATACTAAAGTGACACAGGAGAAAAACCTTTGACCAGTGGCTTTTGCACTTTAATTAATGGTAAAATCAGCTGTAATGTCCATCTATTGTCTTCTGCTGACCTGAGATCTACTCCTGGGGGTCTCAGAGGGAAGCTCAACCCACTTGCTCCCCAGCAACGTTCTGTAGCTAATTCTGGTGGATCCCAGGCCAGAGGGGATCCACCAAGTAGGATGTGGAGAGAAACCTCCAAAATGAGGCACCCAGGAGGCATCCTGATCAGATCCCTGAACCATTGCAACTGACTCCTGTTGAGTGGCTCTTATCAGAACTCCTCAACCTGCCTCTAAGCAGCGTGAGTCCAATCATCTGACTCAAGAAGCTCATTTCAGTGGCTTGTACCTGTGATCTTGCACTTTCAGTCATGATCAATGTTTCATGACCACAGGTGAGGGTCAGAACATAGACAGATGCCCACAGTACTGCAGACGAGGCCCGAAAGCTGGAAAAATAAGTCAGTTTATCCAATGGAACCAAAGCTGTGAAACTAAACGCAACACAAACACCGTCTTGTTTACTCATTTACCTGTAAATATATTTACAGATAAGCTTTCAAAGTTGGCGTTTATGCCACTTTGATTAAATGTGTTTTTTAAGGATTCACCCTTCACTTTAGAACCTCCAAACCTTGAATTCTTAATGATCAGCCATTACCACCAGGTGGCGGTGTTTGGATGTTCTAATCGTCCTCAGACTCAGGCATCATCCCTGCAAGCTACCCACCTCTCCTCCTCAGAGGAAAAAATAAACCCACAGAACTTCCTGGTTCTGCTGTCACTTGTCTCCCTCTTTCTGTTTCTCTTCCTGGGTCTGGTTCTGGTTCTGCCTACCCTCCCTACACTGCACAGTGATTGGTGTTCCTTCTATCATGTCTGTATTACCAGCTTCACGTTTACAGAATCATGGTTTTAATGCTTGTGTCCCACTGTCACAAAATGTTACGACTCCCAGAAAAATGTAAACGGAAGAAAAACCTAATTTTGGAATATTTTCTAGTTCCTGCTTGATTTCTGCTGCTGAACAATTTTAATCTTTTGTAATCTTTTTTTATTTTCATTTTTTAATAAACAGATGCTTCTGCACAGGCATGCTCCTTCAATGAAAGAACGTATAAATAGCTCAATATATAAATGCGCCAATACATTTAGGAAAAAATATATCATTTTATAATTAGAATCTTTATAATTATATTTCTGTACTTTCTTCGTATTTAAAACATATTTATCTAAATCAATAAATATTTAATTTATACATGTATCTAGGCTGCATGGTGGCGCAGTTGGTAGCACTGTTGCCTTGCAGCAAGAAGGTCCTGGGTTCAATTTCCGGCCGGGGGTCTTTCTGCATGGAGTTTGCATGTTCTCCCTGTGCATGCGTGGGTTCTCACCGGGTACTCCGGCTTCCTCCCACAGTCCAAAGACATGCTTGTTAGGTTAATTGGTCTCTCTAAATTGCCCTTAGGTGTGTGAATGAGTGTGTGCATGGTTGTTTGCGTGTTGCCCTGCGATGGACTGGCGACCTGTCCAGGATGTACCCTGCCTCTCGCCCATAGACTGCTGGAAATAGGCACCAGCTCCCCCGCGACCCACTATGGAATCAGCGGTAGAAAATGACTGACTGACTACATGTATCTACTTCTGTTTCATTTCCACCTTGGGTTTTTTTCCCTCCTTATTGTTTCCTAAAGCATATTTTTGATTCCTTGACATTGCTGTGATTCCTTTTTACATTCCTATGTGAATTACAAAGTCATTATACAGTACCCATGGTGTGTCATGGGAGGAATGATAGTATAGAAACAGAGACAGCTGCCTTGCTATGTTTGAATCTTTTAATTATTATTATTTTTTTCTTTTCCAAATTTATTTTTATGTTTTTTTTTCTTCAACATTACATAGTTGTTTAAAATATTCTGGGATTATCACAGCTTGATGGGATTTTATTTCCACTTGATTTAAAGTCAGACATAACCAACTTTGCCTCTGCATGTCTTTTATACAAGAGCGACTGGTTTGACAACACAAATGTCTGAACCAACCATTCAGTCAATCTACAGTTATCAGCCTGGTGCTTTCATGATGATGTAAAATGCTCACCATGTTAAATTCAGCTGTGTTAGCTGGGTCTTTACAAGGTCAAAATGATTCAACATGTAAATGTTTTCCAGTCGACGCTTATCTGAGTCAGACTTCCTTGTAATCTTTTAGAATAGTCTTGAGCAACGGACGCTTAGATTTCAAAATTTCTTTGGACTTTCTCTGCTTCTAACCCATTTTCAGTTCAGCTGCTGTTAGGTTTACATCTTAAAAGGGAGGTTTTCTGCTCAGGCAGTCATTACCCACGAATAATTTAGACATAAAAAGGCTCCTAAATGGGCTGGGCTGAACCAGTGAGGTGCAGGTATCAGCAGGATAGGAGTCTCAAAGTATGCTGAGGTTTGAAAAAGTCAGTTTTTAAACTGCCATCATTCTGTTCCTACGGTTTAAAGTGTTTTTTACTGAGATACCACAGAAGGCCATCGAGTGACCAAAGCTTTCGCTGGCTGTTTGAAGCACGGAGCAGCGTCACTCTATTCCACCTGTTGCTGCACACTGTTGGCCAGCTGGATGAAAGAAGACTAACACACTTTTCCTTCACCTAGTAGACAGAGAAATGAAGCTGTCTGGTTGTAACAATCCATATGTTGTACTATCTTAGCCACAGTGGGACTGGTTAATGCGGTCTGTTGTAAATCAAAGCAATTCCATCATCTTTTACATATTTTTATTGATTTTTTGCCTAAATAACGTAAAACCATATAACTTTTGGTTAATTACACCCAAGGATATCACTGTTAAGTCTCAAGCTGGCCCATGATTAGTGTCATGTCAAAAAGCTACTTTTTTCTCACTGTTTTTTCGGCTGCCATGACGAGACAGTCCAGGCTTAAGACTGCATTAAAAATTAAAAGGCAACTTTGGGCAATACATAAAGAAATGTTTACAGCATCATGTGTTGTACAAACAGTTTATTAAACAGGCTCCTCATCCAAGAGCCTGCAGATATCTGCAAAGTTCCAATAAAACAAATACTGCATGAGCTAAACTTACCATCTCTGTTGGTGTCCATCTGCCTGAAGATCTTCTCTGTCCTCTTCTCAGGCGTTGACTCGTCTTCAGGCATCTTCATCACAGAGGACACCATCTTATATATTGCCTAAAGAAAAGGACATATGTTGAGGTAATATCAGCTGGAAGATGTGATGCTAACTGCTGGAGAAACATCTCCCACTGTTCATACGGCAGGTCTGCTGTATAGGTGCATCTGAGGCTTGCATTTATAGAAACATATGTATTTATTTAATCTAAATATATGCTTTTACACTAACAGGAATTCATGTCATTTATTCTAACTGTATGTAGTATGTTGGACTAACATATGGGAAGAAAAAATATGGTATGGTAATACAAGAAATTAAATATTATATTTAGAAACCACATGTTTACTACCAGGTTTGATAAAAGAAAACTGAATATTGTTCTCCTGAGCCATCTGAACCTGTCTCCTCAGACGTCCCACAATTTGTCAAATATCATTGGACCAGAACCAGAATAATGTGTTGAAAACAACCATAATAAGCTTCTTCCCATTTACCATTTAGAGAATGTGTGCAGAATAAAAAACCTTTCTGCTGCTGTCCTGACAGAACTGACAGCTTATTTCGCTCCATTAAAATGTATAAGACAGACATTTTTGCTTACTCTGTTATTAACAACTCCTCCATTTCCACCTTCTTATCATGACTCACTGATTTCCTCGTGTTGATATAGAGCCCTTCCTGGCAACAAACCAAGAACTATTAAACTGGTGTCAGTTCTGTCAGGAAGATTAGCAGACAAGTCATGGGTATTAATAACCTTCACTTAGCAATATGGATTGGAGCCTTGAGTGTTTGGGTTAACCCCATGACAATCTGAGGGTTCGTTCCAAGCTTTCCAAAACCCAGACATTAACGGCAAATATAACATTTAGAAGAGAAATAATAAATCAATAAATAATACTAAAAATATAGAATCTTGTACTACATTATTTTGGTATTTATTTGTATTTCCTGTTAATATCTTTAGTGCTGTATTTTACTCAAATTTCATATGTTTATCCACTAAATTAGGCCTGATGGGGTGAATTTGCCTTGTTTTCCATAAACTATTTGTTCTGCAATGCAACTGTTGCTGTCTCAGTGCATCACAGTGTTATGACTAAAACACACAAAGCTTCTGCTGCCAGAAAACATCTTCAACATCCTCAAAGCAAATAAAAAAAACCAGAACCAGGTCCAATATCTGAAAGCTAACACGCGTACGTTATGCAACATGAATAATCCATACAGGCAAACATAACAAGCTGTTACATACTTTACCATTCAGAAGTTTTGCAACTCTTCTCATTCAAAGTGAACACATACATGTGTGTGAAGGTTAGACTGGTACTGTGGTCCACCAGTTCATAAAGGTATTATTCCAGTATGAAGTCAGCCTATACGCTGTGATTTGCTAACCTGTGATTGGATGCTCATGCCTTAGGTAGACACAGATGGAGACAAACATATGCACACACACACTCCCTAACAGACTATTTACCCGTGTTGTCTCCCCTGCTCTGTGTTTCATGGCAGGCTGTTTGGCAGTAAACAGTGAAATCATAGCCCACTCTCTCTGTCTCTAATAAAGAGGCGGGTTTGAGGGGAATGGGGGCCGACATGTGAACAGAGGAGGGCTGATTGTGATTACAGAGCAGTGAGAGCTTCATATAGGTGTTGATTATGCTGCCTATTACACAGAAGCAGGATGCTCAATTAACTCCAAAACATCTTCAGACTGTTCCACATGATGCCTCCCAACAGTGTGCTGTTATTTCCTTGATGCTGTAAATGTAACTTATGTGGGATTTCAGACATTTTCATAATCAAAATCACAGATAACACAGACGAGGCAGGCCAATCGAAGCAGAGCTGGGCTTCACCTATTGGGGGCGGACTCACTCATAAATCCAGTCATCCCAGTTAAAGTATGTTCTCACTTTATGCCACTTCTGTAATGCTCATAAGCCAAGGTAAGATGTAAAGACAACTATAAAATGACTATTTATAGATATTTGAGGATTTTTGTGTTGTAACACCAAATTACAAATAAAAATGATTTTATCTCTTTTCAGTCTTTAATATTGCTGATGTGCTCAGGTAATCAACTAATCAGAAGCCCACGACAACAAATTACCTGTATAACAATAATTGTTGTTGCTTTAACAACATCTAAATAACACAATAAAATGACCTGAGCTAAAGGGCAAAACATCGTCGCCTGTACTCTGCGCGTCCGTCCGCCGGACATGTCCGCGCAAAGCTCAATTGTTACGACTACGTACGTGGTGCCAACATAGCAAACTCCATGCAGAAACACCGAAGACCAGAATTCAAACCCTAGGACCTTCTTGCTTCAACAAAGCAGTGCAGCCTATAAAGGCCATTCCTGCTACAAAATCAAGTAGTGAAAACAGTGGCAATAAAATGTTCCCTTCAAACTTTGTGGCCAAAAGAAAACTCATTCTTTTCCAGCTGAGAGGTGCACCCAAAATCGTATGGTTCCTATGAGCCAGCGACAATGTGTGAACATCCCCCAGTTACCCCATAGTACAGACATGCTTCAGGGTACATTTGCCTCTGAACTTTGGATGCTCAAATGGAAAGCTTCCTGGATTGTTGTGATATTTAGGACATTTTCCAAGAACACAACATGTTTAAGAGACATACATGGAACACTCACTGTTACAAAAGTGCATCTCTCTCATTCTAATCTGATCTAATCTCAAATAAAAACCAAAATGCACACCTTCCTATCCACACATCTACTAAGAAAAGAGGCCTTTATCGCTGCAGATTGCCCTTAAAGATTAATCATTCATATGTTTTTTCTGTGAAAAATAAAAAGTGGAACCTTTATTTAGCCTTCCTTTATTATTTAGGTTATTAAACAAATTTTATTGTGATTTTGAGTGACTGACCAACACAAAGTAGTGCATAAAAGTGGAAGGAAAATAATACATGTTTTTTTTTACAAATAAAAAATCTGAAAAGTGTGGTGCATATTTGTATTCAGCCCACTTTACTGAGAAGCCCTTAAATAAAATAATAAAATTAAGGGGTTCTTTTACACTTTTCAAATCCATTATTGTTTTTAAAGCAAATCTTGTTTCCGTCTATAAATAAACTGAATCACAGACACAAACATTTCAAGTTTCATAGGGCTTCAAGTATTTTCAATAGTTTCATTCTGTAAAATAACAGACAGTACCCTCCCAGGGTAATAAAAACTAGATTAACGGTACTGATGCTCATTGTTTAGTAAATGATGAACAAATGATGATTTGGCTTGTTTTTGATTTGGCAAACTGTGCACTTCGTAATCATCAAATCAGACATCGTTAGGCCACATGTTTCAAAGCCAAAGCTTGTCTAAAGTTTGGTCACAGAACATAAAATAGTCTCAAGCAGAGTAACAAATATTTGATTACAACAGCAACAAGAAAAAAAACACAATATTAAAACGTAAAAAATTTATATGGAACTACTTGCTGTAGCTTGATCGCTCTGATTAGTACGAAGAATCCCTGATGTTCCATCCAGATCACAAAAAAAGACCGGACTCTAGATAAGGACGCAACTTAAGCTTTTATCACAACAAAACCCGGTTTGTTGTCTCAAGGTCATCAGATAAGCAAATGAAGCACATCTCAACATTTTTAAGATAAGGGAATAAAAATAGGTATTTAAAATTCATCTCTTTCACTTTCATAAATATTGAATGTGCTGTTGGTCATTTAAGGCTGCGTTTCTCTAATTTCAAAACCCAATCAAGACTAGAAATTGTTTTACTACAGTGCTGTAAAAAAGTATTTCCTCCTTACAGATATTGCTTTTTGTCACTTAAATGTTTCAGGTCATGAAACCAATAAAGATAAACTCAGTAAATAAAAAAGCATTGACAAGTAACAGTTTCATTTTTTGCTCTAGTTTCACAGTCCACAGCCAAGCATAAATACTGTCAGACCAATAGAATCAAGACATCATTTAAATAGGACCTTTTTGACAACATGAAGTAGGCAGAACAATGTCCAAAAGCAGAACCAAAATAGAACCCTAGAGAGCTTTAAGACAAAACTACTGCTGACAAAAAAAGAACACAAAGACCCGTCTCACACAAAAAAAAAAACATCTTAATTACCTTCAAGACTTTTGAGGAAATATTCAGCAGAGTGACAACTCAAAGGTGGATTTTATTTGCTCTCTACCAGGAAGTCCTGAAGGAGAATGTCCAGCCCACAGCCTCAACCTCAAGCTCAAGCGCAAGCACATTCTGGTTGTGTGGTAGGACAAAGATGTGAAGGAAACCAGCAAGTTCACCTCTGACTGGCTAATAAAAATAAGATGAACGTTTTAGAGTGGCCTAGTCAAAGTCCATACTCAAAGCCGATCGAGATGCTGTGGCTAGACCTTTAACAGGCTGTCCCTGCTTGAACACTCTTTAATATTGTTAAAGTAAAATAATCAGCAAATCAGACTGAGTAGGCTTAAATTACTTCACAAGGATGTTAAAGACTCATTGCCAGTAATTACATCCAAGGGTGGCACAGCCACTATGGAGGTTTGGGGGAAATAACTTTTTCACATAGTCAAGCTGATTGAGATAACTTTATTCTCTTAATGAATGAAAACATCATTTGAAAGCTGCATTTTTTTATTTACTCAGGTTTTCACCATTACATGTAACTTGTTACTTCCCAACCACAATAGAAGGTAAAGTATTTCAATTAAAATTGTGTGGTTATGTTTTTACAAAGTAACAAGCACCAGTAATAAATGAGACCTTCTCCCGAGAATTATGACAAGCTACTATTCTCATGCCTTAGGTTTGGTTTTGGTAAGCATTACTAAGTGTTGAGTGATTGTGAACTTACTTATAGAAGCCTGGGTAGCTCAGTTGGTAGTCCAGACCTTTAATCTGAGGGTTGTGGTTTCGAGTCCACATTCAGGCCAATTTACTTTATTTCCTATGCATACCATTGGAAAAACAGGGCACCCAAATAGTGAAGTTACACACAACAGCGAAAGTTAAATCTTTTAGGAGAATGCACTTGTTTCTAATCTCATGAAAAACAAAAAATATCGGAGAGAGAAACTCACAAACTCCCAGGTTGTTTTAGTGTAAAATCAATGGTTTTCCTGTTCAGCTCAGCATCTGGTATTGCAGGTACTCTTCAGTTTAATATTTTCATGAGAAATCTGGCAACCATCAACTGTCACTCTCATGCCTTAAGTTTGGTTGTGATATACAGTTCTGAGTGTCGAGTGCTTGGAGTGCCACATAGCGGAGTTCGAGTGGCTCAGTCGAGTTTTAAGAGGCAAAAAGAAAGGGATGACATCCATATGTCAACAGTGTCAATAGAGGAAGCTAAAGACAGTTTAAAATGCTCAACAGCAGAGCCTCGTGCCTAGGGATCGGTACCTTTCACATTTGCTCTGATACTCGGTACCTGGGAATCTGTACCGCTACTCAATGGTACCAGTATTCTGTACTATAGTGTGTGTTTATGTGGTAATAAATGTTAATTCATTCAATAATAAAATCTCAAAAATTTTCAATTTAACAATTATTTCTCAATATATAAACTTTAATGAATATATCAAAACAACATCCAACTGTTTGTATTGTAACATCTCAGTTGTTTCAAACATTTCTTCAACATTAAAACCCTTAACTGTCTACGCAGCGTAATGCACAAATTAAAACCCAGCCATGTTGCTGCCTGCAGACGAGTCGCTAACGAATGCAGGCGTGCTAACGGTGCTGAATGCAGGAGTTGTAGCTGTAGATCTGAGGCTGACGAAAATTGTCTCTTCAGCCTTGACAAAAATCTTATGCTTAACCAGGTCAGTGTATAAACACACACACTCAGAATATATAAATGGCTGGGCCCATGGTTTTCTCTGACTGCAGCCTGTTTAAACTGTCCACATATTGGACAGACCATTCTTATGGAAGAAAACTGTGAAATGTTTATTTATCTTCTATCTACTGTATTTATATGTTAAGTCTATATCTATCTTTTTTCTCCATCTTTCTGTCTCTTTATCACATCTTTTATCTGTTTGTCACTTTCCATTTTTCTTTTCTCTGTCCATCATGTATGTATTTAATGACCAAGCTCAGTCTCATAGATCCAGGGGGATAATTTCATCTCCGACAGCCAAGCCGGGTCAGAATCTTTTATTCTGTGGTGACTGGACAGGGCATGAAACACTTGGTCAATGTTGTATACTTCTACCTTCGCCATATGTATACCAGGAGTAGGAGAGTTAACCCTGCTGCTGCTCGCAGGAGAGGAAGGGCTGCCATCAAAACTAAATTTGGCGCTTTTGAAAACCGCAGATATCCTTGCCTGGTTTCTAGGTTTTAGCGGCAAGTTTTCTGTCCGCTGTCAGGAGCTTGTGTTCACCTGCGTGCAAGCGCACGTAACTCAGTGTGTCAGCATCAGTGTTGGTGACGCAGAGCATGAGGAGTGTGTTTTTGTCCAGCTTTTGTCAAGTTTGGCTATAGATAATAGAGTAGCGACGATGCAGGGACAGAAATCCTTCACGACATGATCTGTTAAAATGAAGGACATTAACTGTTAAAACATACTACTACTACATGGTGTGATCCTCTTGGGGGGGCGGGTGGTCTGGTTGGCGGGCCGGGACGCCCCCCTTGAATCAGAATCAGAATCAGCTTTATTGCCAAGTTTGTACATACAAACAAGGAATTTGACTCCGGTACATTTTGCTCTTTATATAAAAATAAATATTTATATATAAATAAATAAATATATAAATAAATAAAAAGGTGCATTTGCAACATCTGTATGCTGTTGTTTTGTACTCTATTGAATGTTCAACAGAGAAACAGCCTGGGGGAAGAAACTGTCTCTGTGGCGGCTGGTTTTAGTGAACAGACGGCTGGTTTTAGTGAACAGTGGTAGTGGAAACACCGCAGGTGGTTCCTCAGATTAGAAGTATTCCCGCCGCTTGTCTTGCACATAGCATCACATTTTGAAAAGTGGAGCCATACTTTTGAGCGCTTTCTATCAGCCATGCTTTGTTGACGTTACCAGCGGCTACTGACGTTATTATGCTCTTGTGTGTGCAATGCTGTGTTCATGTACGGCATGGAAAATTGCCCACTCTTCCACGCCGTCAGTGTCACAATGATGCGTTTAGGTACCAAACATGGTACCGTTTGATTTTATCTGAATCGGTACTCTGTAGTACCGACAGAATTCGGTCGGTACCTATAAAAGTACCGAATTTGATACCTATCACTACACATGCCTCATCCTCACACCTAAGATGAATATGCTTCCCATGGCAACTATATCTGAATGATCTTTTCTTCCTCTGCACTGCTTTCTTCTATCTCACCAAATCACCTGTGTAAACGCTAACTCCCTTCTTTTGCCAGCAAGAACAATTACCTTCACCCTGCGTTCATCTGCTCTGCTGACAGCGAAGTCTTGCAGATGAAAGGTAGATATCTACTGCTGATGAGTGGATGAGGTAGTGTTTCTGTGAGTGTTGTGGTTAGATTTTGCAATTGTCTGAAGGAGAGCCATTTTGGCTCTGATCTGTCCCATTCAATTACTCCCACAGCAAGGCTAATTATGAGCATCAGCAGCGTTTACACACTCTGCAGGAGAGACCATTAACTAGTTGGAGAGAGAGTTGCAGTTCTCAGTCACTGGCAAATGGAGGCGAGTGTCTAACAAAACATAAAGGCAACAGTGGGAGGGATGACAGGGTCCTTTGGGTGAAGAATTGGAAAGCATTACTGGAATTAGCACTTTTCTCGTTACAAAACTTAAATCTCAAAAAGCATGTTGTCAAAACTGAGTATTTGGGGACTTAAAATAATAACCATTGTGTTGTTTTTAACAAAATAATTCAAGCTAGGTTATTTTTAAAGGTGCAGTATGGAGTTATGATAAAACTGTGGTTGTAGCCTAAAAGTTTGAACGAGCACACCTTACAGGTCCCTCCCCCTTGCTCTCTGCTGCGCTACAGCCCTCCCTCCACAGCAGGGCCTACCGTGAACGTAAAGGCCAGTCAGCAGGGCCACTGATGAAGACGGATAAACAGCTATGGCACATTCACTGATGTGGTTGAGATATGACCTATATGCTTTACATTAACTATGACCTGCCCATTCCATTAACAGAGCTGCAGCACACCGGCAATCTTGAGCTTAACACGTGGTACACGTGCGGGGGAGGGGTTGGAGTAGCGCGTACACGAGTGTGATTGACACTGCTAAGACATTCCAAAAGGACCACTGAGAGAAGCCAGATGAGTTAGGTTTTCGAAGGATAATTCAAAGATTATCTCTCCATATTCTACTGTCAGGACACAGTGACACTTTTAACAAATATGTAAAAAATTTTTTTTACACAAGTTAAGTACTGCAGCTTTAATACTGAACATACTTAGGTGTGTTCCGACTAAAGGATCCTTTCCCAGGAACGAGGATTTTTTTCTGGGGCCTTTCGTTGGAGGCCGTCGTTTGGACTGGAGGAATCAGGGCCAAATCATCCAGTTCAGGCTGAGAAATTCTCTTTCTTGTCCCAAACTGAAAATACAGTTTATGCTGCAGAGAGCAATGAGCTGTCGCCTCAACTCATTAAAGGTGAATAAATGAATAAATAAATGTGTTTGCGAGCAATAACAGAAGAATGCAAAAGAAAAACTTCAGCAACGTTGAGGAGGTGCTAACTGGTTAGGTGAAACGAGGGAATGGAGTGACGAGAGACTAGATAAGTACACTTTGCTCTCTTGAGAGAGAAGAAGAAATCCAACGGTCCTGGGCTCTAACTAAAGTTTTTGGCTATGACGAATACTGATTTCTACCTAATTAGTAAACACAGACTCCTTCTGTTTTATTTGAATTACAGCTACAGAAACAAGGAAAAAATGTCTTAGTAAATTAAAAGTTAAATACTTAGCAAATACAAAAAACACATAGATATATTATTGCAATCCTTAATTTGAGCAGATAAGCCTTGCAGAAAGCCTTACACCAACATCTGGGTCATTGCTTTGAATGCTTTTATCTTTGCACACATTTTAACATTTTAATGGAAAGTAGGCAGAAGGTTGATGTCATCAGGCTGGAGGAGGACGTGACAGGTTGAGATGTGAATCACAGTAGTCTGGAGGAGCAGAAGAAACTTCAGCCTTGAAGCCAAGTAGGGAGGGGAGATCTATTCCCTTTAACTTAAGTTCAGCTTGTCTAAGTCTAAAGCTTTTATAGATGTACCAACAGGGATTAGGATTGTACTGGAAGAATTGTAATATCAGTCTTTATAAAGCACTAACTACAGCTTTCACTTGACTTAACAGGCAGTGAAATGCTAGATGAAATGATTTCAGAAAGAGACCTACTCAGAAACCAATCAGGAATGATCCTCCTGTAAACCAGTCACCTGATCCACTGTTCTGGTTCTATGTAGACTCACTATTAACAGCAATGTCATATTAATGATGGGCTTTTAATTATTTTGAACCGTTTTCCACAATAAAAGCAACAGGTTAAAAATGTATGCACCCAAACCTAGTTTTAAAAAAAGAATCACTAGAGGTCTCATTCACCTAGCCACACCCATACGCAGTCATCCACTGATACTCAGATCAGTGGACAACATGGAGTCAAAGGCCTTGCCTAAGGGTACGTCGGCATGTGGTGGGGGAAGCTGGGATAAACTCATAATCTGCTGGTTGCCAGACAACTACTCTTCCTATTGAGCCATGCCATGGCTAACCCCCTAACCCTAACCCATAAATGAACAGATATCAGATATCAAAGAACTGCGCTGAACTTTACGTGTATTTTGCTTTAAATACATGTTTTTGTACAACAAAAAAGGATGAAAATCAAAAATTGCAGGAAATTCAAAAGAATACCATACATTCATTTTGTGCTGTGAAGTAATATTAATGTTTAGGAGTGGGCCAGACAGACACCTGACTTGAATCTGATAGAAGAGAATGTGTGAGAGCTGAAGTCAGGGCTGATGGCATGAAGGCCTTCTGACAACTAAAATAACCATCTGGATAATTTAAACCTTTTCCACTGATTATTAAGAAGAGCATAATTAATTTTCAACCTGCCAGTTTTTGTTAAAATGCAAATAAAAATAGACACTTTTTTTCCCCCATAATCATTGCCTTTTACATTGTCTTTTGGGGGATGCCTGTGTCATTACCTTTTCTTACTTATTGTTTATTTAGCTGTTCTTACTGTCTCTGTTTTATATTAAGCCTATAGTTGTATCCGTTTTTTGCAATCTGTAAAGCACTTTGAGATTTTATTTGTGAAATGTGCTAGAAAAGTAAAGTTTACTTACTTCCCATCAGAAACAAACTTATTTGTTAAATGAAGATGCATAAATCTAAATTTGCAAGGTGTATGAATAATTATGGTCTTCAAATAAATGTGAATGCAGAAGCAGTACTGTGGTAAAAAGATCAGGCTGTGGAATACACCACAGCAGTGAATGTTTAACAAAGAGAAATTCACTGTAACCTATACTTTATACAAATATTACATTTATCAACATTTCTAGCAGATTATTGCTTAAAAACCTTTTACTTGAAATGTTAATTCTACACTTTCGGCATACATTGGTAATTTTTTGGTAATTTTTAAATATGTTAAATAGTCTTATTCTGCCCCTTACTGCTCCCCATTAAAAGCTATAATTACATATAACTATAAAATTCTTGCTATTCTTGCAAAAAGTGGGTCTAGAACAATTTACCTCCATGTGGTAGGAAGACTGAAATTCAGCTCGATGTCTTTAAGAACTTCCTCTCACTTTCTTGGGGCCGAGCTGTAAATCCTGTTCTTTAAATACCAGCAGAGGCTCACAGAGTCAAACTGAAGCTGAGTTATGGATAGTGCTGCAGCACTGTAGTTAGCAGTTTTAGTCTTAACCAAGCATCTGTGTGTCACCTAAAATTCACGGAAGTCACAATCAAGGAAGTTTATCATTTCAAACAACTGGAACCGGAGCTTTTTCTGACCACAGCTGGTTGAATGCTGTATTTTTTCATAGAGACACTCACCTGTACAATCTCCAACATCTCAGCTTTACTGATGTACCCATTCCCGTCCAGGTCGTACATACTGAAGGCCCACTTCAGCTTCTGCTCAAGCTTGCCACGTGATGTCACACTTAAAGCGATGATAAACTCCCTAAAATCTATCGTCCCATCCCCGTTAGCATCAAAAGTGCGAAACACGTGCTCTGCAAACTTCGAAGCATCTCCATATGGAAAGAAGTTCCCGTAAATCTTCTTGAACTCCTCCATGGACAGGTTCCCGCTGGGGCAGTCCCTCAGAAAGCCCTTATACCACTCCTGGATCTCATGCTCAGTGAAGTCAGTGCTCTCCAGCAGGTCCTGCATCACCTCAGGACGGAGCTTGCTGTTCTGCTTTCCCATGTCTGTTTGTCCTGTCAGTCACTCACCTCGCTGCTGGGAGATACAGAGAAACAAAAGGGTTTGATTTTTGGACGAGACAGTTATAATATGCTTCAGGATGTTTTTATTTCACAAGTACAGTTCAAATTTCACATATTCTTTCAACATAGAATTTTGACAAATACATGTTTTCAAGGTCTAAACATGAGGAAATAAAGGGGATTTTGTTAAACAAGAATGTGTATGAGTATTGGGATCAAGAGAGTGGAATTCTGAGTGTTCTGATGCTTTGGGAAAGGCCATGTTAGTTTTAGTGATCTTACGTTACTTTTTAAATAGTTTTTTCATCCTTAATAATCCAATGACCATCTGGAAGTGAAATTTCAAAGCTCTATGAGGGTCCCCAAGTGGTCAGATAATTGTTACTTGAGCAAATCAGAAAGTAGGGAAAGCTGTCAGTTTGAGTTTCAAGCATGCTGAGATCCGTGAATCTTTATCAGTGCAGACAGCACAGAGTAGCGTGAGATAAAGCAATGTCATTATTGGGTCAATGCTGTGATATTTAAGTCACTGTTAGGTTGATTCTACAAAAGTGGTGCCCATTGTGTAGACATGGTGTGTGAGAGCTGCGCGGCTCATGTGGCCGAATTTTCAAAAAGTCAAAATGTTATCTTTACCACCCTAACCTAGCTAGAAAAAGATTTTCCCTTGATATTGTGCAATACTACACCACTGAAACAAAAGAAAAATATCCAATAAGGTGACAGGAGCAGTACTTTGATTATTATTAATTATGACTTTTCTTTGATTTTCGTTCCTAACCTCAGTCAATTTTTTGTTACATTCCGATGGTCCCTGCCACAACATTTTCAGAGCTTTTATCTACAGCTTCTGATTGTTCACAATTCATTTTGGACACCAACAACTAGCAAACATGTGTCAACGTGAGAAAACCAGTAAAAAGCTTTGAAATACGAGGTAGAAATACTAAAAAGCTAAAAAGCCAACTTTGATGCCCACATCACATGTGAAAAAGTAAAGTAATGATGTAATGCTCTGTCCTTCATTAGCTTGGCAAAATATAAACCAAAAAGGAAAGCACCTCAAAGACACCTTCACTAGAACTGGGAAAAAAAAATCTCGTTATAAACTCCATGGAAAGCAGATCTGTATACTCTAAGTAAACACAGCACCATATGCAAAGCTCCCAGTAATAAGCCCATAAAATCCTTACGATACACATAACTAGGCTGAGATGCAGAAGAAGGAAAATGTGATATTATAAAATGTTACGCAAGATGGGGTATTTAAACAAGATCCTCCAGATTCATAAATTCCTGAGAAACAACTTCTACCCAACCAGGACTTGGCCACAGTATTAATGTTTGCAGTGAAAGTCCTTATGAACCAGTTGAAGTGTTATAATCCCTATTACCACTATTTATAATCAATTCATTAATTCCTCTACAATGACAAATGCAATATTTGCTTAAAATACGCAAACTGATAACATAGCCTGCAGCTAGTTTAACAAGAATAAAGTGAGACTGCATTACTTTCAGAGAACAAAACCAAAGGGGACAATTGCCTCGCCCTGTTCCGTGTTTGCAGGTTGACAGGGGAGAACTTACAGGATCAGCTGAATACTACACTCATAAAACATCTCAAGAAGCAAACCTCACTAAGCACTGTAGATAACAATAACTAGAAACTATACACTGTTTCACAATCAAATCAGCTTTACGGTGACACCACTGCCAGACACGGCCAAGTCGTTTCATTTACACAAATATTTTAAATCAAACTTTTTTTGCCTCGTTTGTATTTTTGTGACCAAAGCAGTGTTAGACATCTATTGCGAGACATCAAGAGATACACAGACACTAAGTCAGCCTTTTGAGACAATTGTGACAACAGGCATGCTGGTGATGACAGGGGCCTTTCTTCTTCACTACTAACACAGACAAGAAGTGCCTGGTCATAAAGAGATTGTACGCCCATACTGCTTGTATCTCTCTACACAACATATGTTTATGCTTGTACTGAAATAGATATTTAATATTTTGCTCAGTACAATGCAATTAGGAGAGTCAACAAATGGCATGCTTAATAACTGATCTCTTTATTTTAAAGTTTCTATGTAATGTGCTTTAAAATCAAGCTTGGGCCTTCTCAACATAAATTCTCAGGAAATGGGTTACCACTGTCCGCAAAACCACAGCAAATAAAAGGTAGCAGCTAGAAAGCACAGGAAATGAAAACAACTTCACTGATGCCTTCGTTCGCATCCCTTTGCTTCAGAGTCTGCTGCACTCTCACTTTGAGAAAGTAGTCCATGACACAACAGTAACACACAAGTCAAAGCAAGTTTCAACCAAGGTAAGGCCAAAGAACAACCTTATCTGAACTCAAAATGAAATAATCAATGATAAACCTTTTTCCTTTTTTTTAACTGTCATAATAAATTAATAGTTTATATATGTTATGTTTTATGATGTAAAATATCAAACTCATATATAATAACATCAGTCAAAGTATTTTATGTGGCTCCAGTACTGCAGATCCACTGCATGGCTGAGGCAGAATTCCTGCATCCCAGCCTGCCTGCCTGACTGACCAACACGGTTGTGCGACATTAAGCTCAGCTGAGGCGCGGCGCTGGTGGTTTAAGGGGTTAAGCACGAGACCCATATACAGCGGCTTCAGATCTTGACGTGGCTTTCCTGGGTTTCGAGTCCTGGCCCCAGTGACATTTGCCGCATCTCATCCCTCTCTCTCTGCCCCCATTTCCTGTCTGCCTACTTTCAGAAAATACTGAAAAATAAATGCCACTAGTGCTGCAAAAATCTAACAAAAAAAAAAAAAGCTGGTCACCTGGACATGCAAACTAGCATATGGCAGGTGTCTCTGTGAATGTTCATGTGCCCATTTTGGTCAGTGTACTGACTGTGCTCTCAGGAAGGTAAAACTCCCAATTAAAAGGTGTCACCAAATACACAACAGACAAAAGCCTCCAACTTAAACTAGAGGAAGAAAAACACTAAAGAAAAAAATATTAATTGAACTTTTGCTGTTATGAACATGCGGACAGTTCATTCTTCAGGGACTGCTACGACACCAAGCTGTGCTATGTTCCTGGTAAGAAATCACTTGAAGTTCTTTTCATTCGTCTCTTTGAATAGATAGCTGACAAATCAACACATTATCACCATCTAACCCTTCTGCTACAATAATTTTTTAGATCCTGCAAAATTTCGAGCAAGGTATACAAAGCCATTTTTGAAAGACAATAACAGTTAATTTCTTTCAGTATGGTAACACAGGTATTTTTTTATGAATTTGATCAATGTATATTTGTATGAATCTATCTCTGATGCATCAAAATGTGAGCAGAAAAACTAAAGGCTACCACAGACTCGGGCGTACTGTAAGCAGCGCCGATCCAGGCGCACTGTCCATGGACCTTTGAGGCTGTATTGTTGCATACCAATTTGCGTACAAATTTCGACCTTTCCCACACTTTCTACCACGGGGTCATCGGACGAAGAGGCAGAGCTAATTTGCCTTGTAGCTTTGGATAAACAAAAAAATCGAAGGTAATAAGGTCTTGTGATTGGTTGCTCGCAGTATGTGATTTACAGCTAACTCTGGTATCAAGTAGCTAAAAAACATTTAGTCTACAGTCCAAATGCAGCTTTTGTTTTTTGGAAAATAAGGCATGGGGGGAAAGATTATATTTCAAAAACTACATGACTGCAATGCATCATTCATGATAGCAAACCAATAAACATATTATAACCTAAAGTGTAACGTATGGGCAGAATTTTGTTTTTTTGAAGTACCGTCAGTAATTATCAATTTGACCAGTACATGTGAGTGCACCTTACTGCTGTCATTCTGTATCGTTAGCTCCATTCAAAAGCATTACAGTGACACTTGTATCTGTCCTTGGTATTTCTTAATCCGCTTTTTGTGCTACAAGCAGAGATGTTCACAAGTCATTTTTTTTCCCAATCCAAGTCAAATCTCAACACTCTAATGAGTGAAATAAACATTTTCTCATTCAGTCCACAACATTTAGTGCACCTCTAACACTGCGTCACTGTAGGACAGGATTCCAAACCTGAGTGGTTTGTCCTTAGGCCTAAATTACTATATAACGTATTTAGGTGTAGAAGAAAGTGCTGTGATGAAAGGCTCAACCCCACCCAGTGTGTTTGGAGAACGAAAAATACTGATTAAGAGATTGATGGGAACAATATGTTTGAAGTTGGCATTCTGATAAGTTTTTAAGATCACTTCACTGCATTAAGGGGCCAATAGACAGGGTAATGTACCATAAAACCAGAATACTAAGGGTGTCCAAACAGGTCTTCCTGCATGACAATAAGGCAAAAATACTGTCAAGAAACAGAGATGTTCACCGGATTCCAAACTAGCACTATTTATCCTCAGGCTTATAACCATGTGATAGTTCTCTTCAAATGTATTAATTTTTATAAACACGTATGTCCTAATTATTTAACATTTACGCTGGCAAAAAAAAACTATTAAATGCTTTACATTAAGAATTGATGAACTGCAATGTTTACCCCTATATGCCTAAATAGGCATTTCAGCTGAAGAAAAATAAAAGCTTAAGAAAAATACAAGAAGTTAAAACCCGTTAATGTTAAATTTCTGAATTAATAAAATAAAGTGCTTTTATGTCTTCGTAATGACTTAGTTTATCCCTGTCTTCATATATGCTGACTCCTTCACTAAATGTTGCACTAAATAAGGTTTGGAGGGTTTTCTTCTCCTCACTCTAAGCTGAAAATTATTATCAAAATTGGGAAACCATTTTCTAAATCCACATCTAAAATCTTTGTTCTCAATTCTCAATAGTAAAGATGTTCAAATTTAAGGTAGCAATTACAACATAATGAATGAGACACAGTGTAGTAATTGAAAGGGTGTAAAACTTCTAACTGAACAAACAAAGTTACTTTTTACATATGTCTACGAGTTTAGATTTTTTTCTAAGGTTTCACAAGCCAGTTGCATAAAGTGAAATTACATAGACAAGTTGCCTACTCACACTGAACTTTTAATATTTACTTTACATGTACGTTCTTGCCTTTTCTCAAGGAGAAAAAAGTAGTGTCTGTACTTCCACTTTGAAAACGCAACGCAATCATTCCCTCCAGACCCGCTATTGTTGCTGCTTACATCGGCTAGTTTGCCCGAGCAGGGCTGCTGTGTGTGTTTGAGTGAAAACTGAACACTGCCTCTGATTGGCTTACAATGAAAGCTTACTCTACCCTAGCCAATCAACATCACTTATGCACTTGTCTCACCTCTTGCCCCTAACTTCACCAAAGAAAAAAAGCTTAGGTCCTGTGTTTGTGAGCCACGACAGATGACGAGAGCTTCAATGACTAGCTTTAGTTTATAACGCGGCCCATTTAATTGTCGGAAACGATAACAGCATTGTAACGCTTGATTATTCATTACTGAAAAAAGTAATGCAGTTTATTTTAATGTTATTTCCATTACTGGTCATGACACAGAATTTATGGTATAAAATTGATTTTTAAGCTACAAATTGATATTGTGGGAAGCTAATGTAACAATATGAGTTTTTTTATGAATAATTCAGCATTTGATGGTCATAATAAAAAAAACAAAAAAACAATCTGAACTCCAGTCAACACCGGCAGTGAGTTTCATTTTCACACAGATTTGCTCTGGCTCTGTTTTATGGAGAGCCGTTTAATTCAAAATTAAATATATAAATAAATACTGCTATTGATAAATTATTAATAAATATTCCATGAAATAAATAAATATCCCCATGAAATAAAACAAAATAATTATGTTAAAAGAAATGTTCATCTTATTTTATTTAATTCATTTCAATTTACTTAAATATTTATATTTATATATTTATTTATTTATTTTACTTAGAGATTTATTTATTTATTTCATAATGCAGTTTTATTTTGTAAAGCTTCTTTATGTATTTCACCCCGTTTTTTATCTTTGGGGCGGCGCTGGGACAGGAGGGCTGAGCTCAATTCGTGGCTCATTTGAATAGAAGAACATGAAATAAAAAGAGCTTAAAATGAAAAACGGAGTGAAATACATAAAGAAACTTTACAAAATAAAACTGCATTATGAAATAAATAAATAAATAAATCTCAAAGATTTATTTATTTATTTATTTTACTTAAAGTAAATTAAATAAATATTTAAGTAAATTAAATACATTTTTAAATGAATTAAATCCAATAGGATGAAAATGTCTTTTCACATAATTATTTTGTTTTATTTCATTGGCATATTTATTTATTTCATGGAATATTTATTAATAATTTATCAATAGCAGTATTTATTTATTTATTTAATTTTGAATTAAACGGCTTTCCATACTGTTTATGCTACCTAGATATGAACAAATGCAAGCAGCACCATTTTGTTCAGATACAAATATATCTTCACTGTGATTAGTTGGGCCTGGTAGCAGCTTTGAGGTTGCCTTTTTAAGCCCTGTGGGTCAGTGAGACAAACTAATGTCTAAATGCTCACAGAAACAAGACTCCTATGTGAAAATGTTTTTAGGTGTTAGGTTCATTTTTATTTAAAGTGGTACCCATGTTTAGCACATGAATGTGCATTCCACCTCATTGGCAACAGGAAACTGGTTTTCATTATAGAATACAAATCCTTCAACAATATATGAAATGGATGTCCAAGTAGAAGAAGACATGAAAACCTTGGAGGGATCACCGAGACGAAGTAAAGACAATGGACTGCATTACAGCATTCATATCAGTAGTTTTTGAGGCCAATCACTTAAAACAGCAAAGGTTGCGTTCATGGCTGTGCTGATGGATCTTGATTTCTATCTGCATTTTCTAAATGCTATCAGCAGGAATATATTTCCATAATTTGTCTTCCAATAGCATAAAAAAAGATAACTAAAGATCTGGTTGGGATTTTACCATGCTGACTAATCTTTAAGATGCTGCTGGAGCAACTGCTCTCAGTCTTAACACTTCAGCTTGTTGACAAGCTCTGTATCTATGAGAGTCCCCAGCTGACAGTATATACTGATACCACACAGCTGACACATACACACCTAGTTGCAGAGCTGTTGTCACAGACCCAGGGTGCTTTGTGACCTGTAATGATCCACTCTATCTGCAGCCTGTGCCCACTCTACTGCTTATTGTTGGGTATATCCATGGGAGGAACCAAAAAAGATTCAATTTAATCAGTCACAGTGATGGCTACTTAACACAACATTAAGAATCAATTGTCCAGTTATTCATTTGTTATTCAGCAAAATATTTTCATAATTTTTCTAGTATTTGTTTATTAATACAATGTTTTATTTTCCCTTCTACTTGCATTGTAAACTGGTTGTTTGAACACATACCAATTGTTAATTAGTTTAAAGCTACTTTGGCCTCATTCCAATTCCTAAAAACAAACATTGGTTTTTAAATATACATATACACATGATCTGTGGTATCACTATATCTTTTTACAAGACCCGAGCAGCGAAAGAGCTGCAAAGGTCTATTGGAATTCGAATGGTAATTATTCTCCTGACAAATGAATTGACTTTTTGGAGGCCTAAACATATACCAAATTAGCCCAAATTTTGCAAACACATTAGCACCAGTGATGCGAAGTATTTTATGGGTTTCACAAAAGTTGGAATTGAAATAGCTCTTCAGCGGCACCCTGAAATATTCACCCTTCTTACTAACCTTACTTTATTGTAGAGGTATGAAATTTGGTATACCTGTAGAACTTCCCAAGATCTACACAAAACTGTCTTGCACCCATGCTCTGCAACAAACAAGAAGTCTGTCGTCTTCTGGCCATTTCTATCTTCTGCATTTGATCAAACTCCTCCCATAGGGGATTTGATCAATCTTGAAACTTTGTGAGTTTGCTCAGAAAGCATAGGAGATCTAAAGTTTTCAAAATCCTGACTGAGGGTTATGAAACTCAATAAACATATGTGACTTCTCAAGACCTAGAAAAAAAGTCTTTTGGAGCCATGGTCAAAAGCCCACAGGAAGTCGGCCATTTTTACTGTTTCACACACATTGTACCCGAATGAACTCCTACAGCTTTTGACTTAAAGACTTCAAAATGAACCATGATAGTCTTAAGGCAGTGGTGTCCAAGGTCAGCCCTCAAGGGCCTGTGTCTTTCATGTTGTAGATGTTCCCTTGATTGAACATATCTGAATTAAATGAATGGTTCATTAACAGGTCTCAGCACAGCAAGGTGACATCAAGGAAGTACTTAAGCCATTTTAATCAACAGTGCTAGAGGTAGGAAACATCCCTTGAAGACTGGAGCTCAAAAGTTTTCTAAATCTTTTTGCTGCATCAAAGCATGTGGGCAAGCCTCAAAAACTGACTTCTCGCCATAAAAGACGAAGGTGTTATAACTTCCACACACAAGGGCAGAGCTGTACCAAACTTTCTGTGCGTCATCACAGACCAGCTCTCAACACATTCACAAGCTTATTAGCTGACACAAAACTAGGTGATGTAGAATCCTACTTTGAACAGTGACTGTTGGCTGGACCATGTGGACTTGGCGAAGTGGCAAATATCTGTATCTCTCCGTTTGCATACAGTTGGCTCTAAATCGTATATGGACGATCCAACTTGCTCCAAACTGGATATGAATGATCTTTGTCAACCTACAAGCTGCTCAATTGGAGTAAATTGGAACTTGAATATACTGTGCCCCCTAGAATATTTCAAACAGCTATATCTTCCAGATGCCATATAAGATCTGCACCAAATTTTGTATGCTTTCAGTTGGATGATTGCTTAACACGTTGGTATGGTAAATTGATGAATCACTTCAATGACAGGCAGTAGAGGTGTCAAACTTTGTTTAATAACACATAATAATTTCGAATTACATACTATTGGAAGTCTTCCTTAATGCTTCGAAACCCAACAGGAAATGACAACGGCTCCCATCAGGAAAGTCGGATTTCTGCCAAATTTTGAAGACATCTTGCTAGAGTGAAACTGGCCCTCACTGAACTAATATCGAGGCCAAGGTGTGAGGGCTGCTCAAGGCTGCTTGCAGCATTAATTGGTTATTGGTTTCAATTTTATTCATATTTGTTCCCTTTTTACATAGCATATTAGCTTTCCCTATCCTTTTCCTTATTTTATTTTTACGTAGTAGTTTAGTTGAATGTTACTAACCTAGTTAAACAGTTTCTTGAGAATTAATATTGATATTACCTCAAAGTTGAAGTATTTTGAAATAAATTCTTATATTTTGGAGAGAAATTTATGTGTGTAGGGCTTGCTGTTTGAGAACACCAGTGCATGAATTCACTCCTTCATCTGTTTGTCTATTATACCACACCTCACCAGGCAGGTTCTCATAAAACAGTAACTGACAGAGACAGAGAGCTGTTCGGCTATTAATTCCTGATAATTAGGTGGTGCCCCTACTTGGTAATCTTGATAAAAATTACTAACTTTGTTAATAATTGCCTTTGACACTTATTAATAGTTATTCATAGCCCAACCAAAACTACTGTTTGGTGGTGATGATATACTTGTTTCTGCTGCAAACCGATCTGTGTGACGGCAAGGACTTTGTGTGTTTGTGTGTTACAACTGAGAGGTGTTACAACTTCCCCCCTCAATTTCTTTTGGGCCGGTAAAAGATATAGAATTCCATACAAGGTTGTTTTATGGTTATTTATAAATAGATCTGTTATAGCTGATATGTCTAAAACATGGTCAGACTTGAATGCAAATATATTGGGGCTGTAGCTAATGATTATTTTAGTAATGGAGTATTCTATCTATTTTTAAATTGATTGAGTAGTAGGACAAAAAAATTGGCAGCTGCAGTGCTTCCTGCTGAGGTGTTGTAGCATCGAGGAAATGCTAATTCAGTTTTACAGTACATGCACTTTTTGTGTTTTAAAGTGATCCCACACTTTTGACACTGTCTATAGTTTCAATCTCAGCAGATAGGTTATTAAAATATTAGGGTATTTAAGCCAGAATGACCTGTTTTGTCTGTGTGCATCTGCCACTGGTTGGTGGTGGTGATGTCAGGGTGGGCGTGGGAGTGTGTTGGAAGCAGGACTTCTCTAAAAACTGACAGCAGCTGACATTAAGATGAATAGGAATTAAAACGATTGACAGGACACGTTTCTGTGACTTTCAATGCCGACGCAAGCTTTGAAGTGCTGGATTCACCACTCCCTAGCAGTTACGATGAAGCTTGTACAAGCTCTCCCAATTCAAGGTACTAATAATCTTGTTTTTCTTCTGAAAGCAGGTTAGCTTTCAAAAGTTACCAGTTTCCAGTTAGTTACCAGTGTTCGATCTCCTACAGGAACAGTTTCTTATTTACAGTTGAAACAGGATATTTAAACACACTGTATAAGAGGACACAGATTACAGTTTTCAAATAAAATCTGGCACAAATACCTTAATTTTTGGACACATGTCCTACAGTCTGATGAAACTACAATGGAAGTTTTTAAGTAAATATACAATTATTCCATTTGGAGGAAAAAGTAACAAGCTAGCAAGCCTGACAACATCACCCCAGCTGTATAGTATGCAGGTTGCATCATGTTTTTCTGAAGATGGACTGGTACACTATACAACATAGATAAATCCTTAGAAATGAATCACTTGTAGCTTGCAAACTGCCCTTTTAAAAGAGTGTTACCTTAATATTAATTTCTACACCGTATTTTTTGCAGCTGGAAATACTGTTGAGGTGCATTCTTGCAAAGTGAATGAAATGATGCAATCGACAGTCCAATGTCGTAACATGCCTGTACAGGACGAGTGACTCAATGCAATCTGCTGGATTTCCTTAGATGGAAAACCAACTTGAATAATAAACTGAACATAGCTGCCTTGTTTAATAACTAGGATCAAAAAATGGAATGTAAATGTTTGGAGGCAAGATTAAATTTTGTCAGAAAAGATTTTTTTCAGTATACTACACAGGGTTCGTACATTTTTCCCACAGTAAAATTCAAGCATTTTCAAGGTAGATCAATCTTTTCCTTCACCAAAGTGCAGTCTCTATCTCTGTGAGCCTTTTCTTCATTGAGCTTTATAACCATGGTACACAGCCTTCCCTATATGAAGGGAGCCCATCAACAATCTAAAATACTGTTCAACTGATTAAAATTCTCCAAGTTATTGTTTTAATATGAAATGGACATATGGGCAGAAGCAGGCCGAAAGACGTTAGAGGCACAGCATGCATGACGGAACTTCGCCAAGCCACAGTGACGTTTTGTGTAATTAAACCATCAGCTAACCACCTTTACTAGTATTTTCAATAAAAATGTTTTGTTGTTGCACATTTTAAAGTACAGTAGATGACATAAAACCCCAAGCTCGATCCATCCTTTAAACAATCAATTTGCAATTTAACTGCAAAGTTGCAAGCTAACTTAAATTTAGGATTCCCTCCCACTACTATGGCTTACTGCTCGAGAGCGCCAACTCTCCCATTTGCGAAAAGCTGCAGGTCCTTCTTGCAGATGTAGCAGGAAGATACTTGAGGATTTGGTCCTCGTTTTAACCATGTTTTGTATCTAGCGCTTTCAAGCCACTGGTCATTAAAAACAACAACCTCCTGGGATGCTGTTTTCTCCTGGTCACCGGAGACGTGTGCAACTAGCAAGGCAGCTATGTGCTCAAAGTAAGTCTGCTTCATAGCTATGCCAGAGGACGCCGCCGGTCCAGCGGCTGGTCTTTTTACCAGGGGATGCCTACTGCTCACCAGTATTAGAAGAAGGAGCAAACCCTCTCTGAGCGGCAGCAAGGCTTTCTAAGACTTCATAAAAGGCAAAATGGTCGCTCTCTATTTTGTACCTTTAACATAAAACTATCAAACTGAGGTTTTTAATCAAACTGTTAGTGTTATTTATTACAGAACTGTGAAGTTAGAATATCAAGCACTATGAAGGACTTTATACAGAAATCAAGCACTTTCCCAATCTTGGAAACACCTTGTTAAAATTCAAGCATTTTAAAGGATTGGGGGCGGCAAGATGGAGTCACACTTAGACTTCATCTCGCTTTCTTTAAAGTAGTCTCTTCTGGCTTAACCAACAACATGGCTTATATAAAATATGCAAACTGTGATTAGTTTTTACTTTGCTTTCGGGTTGTAACTCTTGAAAGCTCTTCAACCTTAAAATAAGTTCTTCTTTTGTTGGGGGAACAATGGCAATAGTGTTAGAGGTTTATCCTGTAACCGGTGGGTTGCCGGTTCGAACCCCTGTCTCAGTCGTTGTGTCCATGGGCATACACTTCACCCTCCTTGCCTGCTGATGGTGGTCAGAGGTATGGCAGCCTCACTTCTGTCAGTGCGTCATTTACCATTTGCCATCAACATTTTATTTTTTCTGGGAACATGAATTCATTACAAAATGTACCATGAATAAAATGGTGCATATCACTAAAGGCAATATCTGATGATGTAGTAAGTACATCCCAAAATACATAGAAGTCATACGAGTTATTAGAAAAGACACTGAACAGAAACTGCCTTCAGATATTTGGATTGTAGTGTATTACATCAATAGGGTCAACCAAATCAAGTTGATTTTATATAGTAGCTTGGTCCTTACACTGTTACATTTTCTTGAGAAAAATCCCCATCAGTCTTTGTGCTCATACAAAATTTTGTCCAATATTTGAGTGTTTTTCTTTACTGAAGAGCCAAATTTCCTTCTTCAAAGCTGCAGCACCAGCAATTTATAGCGACTTTAGGTCTCATTAGTCAAATGAGTAAACATTTAAATCACAGTTATTCAGATTCAGATAGGAACACAATGGCCCCTGTCTTAGATTCAGATTGTGATCTTAACAGCCTAACCCACCAGTATAGTGGCAGATCCTTTCAGTCACTCCCTCTGTAGAGGCCCCTGGGTTTTATGTAAAGCCCAAGAATCTCTCTAAGATGAAAGGCTTTTTTAGAACGTTTTTTTTTAGAAGTGCCTCCCAAGACTCACTTTCGGCCTTGAGCCTGTTGATTTTTTCTAGATGAAACGACTAAAGAAGCTACATCCATTAACATTTACTTTTCCTTCCCATAGAAAGCACTCCTGGATCAGTGCTTCTTTTTTCTCTTTGTGTCTCTGCTCTGTTCTCTCTAACCCCCAGTCGGTCGTGGCAGATGGCTTCTCACACTGAGCCTGGTTCTGCTGGAGGTTTCTTCCTGTTAAAAAGGGAGTTTTTCCTCTCCACTGTCGCTACATGCATTCTCAGTATGAGGGATTGCTGCAAAGTCAACGCCAGTGACTGTCCACTGTCTCTACATGCTCATCCGGGAGGAGTGAATGCTACAAGCCTCTGAATCGATGCAATCTGCTGGGTTTCCTTAGATAGAAAAACTTTTCATCCAATTTGAATAAATAACAGAATCTGACTGCACTATTCAATGGTTAGGATTAATTGGAATGTATGTACCTGACTTTTGTGAAGTGCCTTGAGACGACATGTGTTGTGAATTGGCGCTATATAAACAATGAAAAAAGGCTTGTAATCATAATTTGCTAAGATGGAAACTAACAGGAAAGAACCATCAAGACTGGAAGATGTAATACTTGTCAAACAATATTGCATAAATGCCTCTTGTTTTCCTTAATCATGTCTTTGCTTTCCCATGTTTCTGCTCTGCAGATGCCCTCCTTGGTCTCAACAAATCGTTTTGCCTTTTTTTCTATGTGCCATTCATAAATGCCTCATCACTCTCTTGCACTCCTACTTCCATACTTCCAGTCTTTATCCTCTGAGGTAATTCAGCCTACACATGACCGTCTCTCTCTTATGAAGCAATTTCTCTGCAGTTACCATAGCAACATTTGGCAAAATCTCACAGCCATTGATAAGCTTTCTGGCTGAGAGCTCTGCATGCACATTTGAATGGGGACACATGCACAAACGCACACACCTCTTAATGTAATATGCCAGCCCATTCAGTGCCAGTGCAGTGTGTGTGTGAGTGTGTGGGTGTAGGAATTTGAGGTGAGCAACAAGTAGACAGATGTGATGCGCTGTTATAAAAATTAACGAGTGTAAAAAAACGTTGATGTGAAGCAACCAATTATGTTTAATGTCTCCGGTCTGCTAACTGATACCAGTGCTGAATTATTGCTTACTCCAAAGATCAAATAAAAAAAAATGATATGATACATAGACAGGATGTGTTTCAAGACTGATTCTAGTCTCTTCCAAATAAATGAGTCACAGGGAAATGGAAGTAGTTTGAACTAAACAAAACACTTCAAACTTCCTATCCTCTTTTTCTTAAGCCTTAGGAATTTGGTGCAAAGTGCTCAGTAATGGATGTAAAGCAGCTGTTACAAAGGCCAAAATATGACTTAAAATCCAGCTGCACAAGGAACAGAATAGGAAAAGGAATCTCAGAGGGCAAGACCAATAAAATAATATACTGTATTTCAATGTACAAAATTTCAAATGAAGTTTGTTTGATACATAACCATCAAGTTCAGGGGTTAGCAGCTTTACAATCCAAAGAGCCATTTTTCACTACAATATTTTTCCTGAGTCATTAACTTACAATGCCCTTCTAAAAAGATGTATGTAAAAACACAGTTAGGCTCTATATTACTTACGTTATTATTGGACAATGTTGCAAGAAGCTTCAGTGGTTGTGCCTGCACAGAAATTCATGTTGAGACATGAAGCTCCATGGTTGCTGGTGTCAGACAGAGATGGAAAGTTTGTCAGCTGGGTTTTTCAGTCACTGGTTGCATCCTAGGGCTCTGTTCATCGGCTGACAACTGTTTACCATCACCAATCTAACTGTAACGAATGAGTCAATCGATCAAGACTGCCATTAGATCTTACGTATGGGCCAAACACAGATCACATCTCAACGAGGGAGCTCAGACCAACAGAACACTGTCATTGTCCATTTCCATGAAGATAATATTTAAACAGATAGCATTAGCTGAGGTCGTCCACGAGGTTTACTACTTCAGGAGCTACAAGAGCTTTACTGACCTTTTTAATTTGCTCTCAAACATCAGTGTTGTCAAGTTAGCTTGTAGCGTGAGCGCAGAAAGAAAGAGGGCAAAATAAAAGTAGGCCCTCTATTCTGGCTGTAGACTCTGTGGAGTCCACCCAACCTTGGACTGAACTTCACAGATCCTCAGTGCTGGATTTAAAGAGCCTCCAGCCACAGGCTTTTGATTCCAGCTGTGCTCTAATCCCCTCAGACAGACACATGCAGCACAGCTGTATCTGTCCTGCAGCTGGAATATATGATGTAGAACCTGTGTTCAAAGGGTCATAATAAGTATGAGTGCTTCAGTTTGGAATTATTTCTTGTACTTGCAAAAATACATTTTAGTAAACATAATCTGGTTTTATTTACTTCAACATACTGAGAGCCTATGAAAAAAATCTAGAGCCAGACCAACTAAAAAAATATGGACATGTAGGTTATTATCCAGATGTGCAAGAAAGAAGGAGATGAGAAAGAAGTTTCAAAACTAGCAAAGGGGGAACAAACATGAGCAAAATTGGTATTTTCTTAAGCCTAGGCTGGACACAAAGTGACAGAAAAGGGGGATAGATTAGTTTGTGTAAGTGGGTCTGACACCATATTTTCCAGGGTGTGAACTATTGTTTACACTCTTTACACCCACAAGCAATCCCCTTTTGCAGAAGAAAACTGAATTCGAATGTATGAGGTTTTTTCCTTGAAATCAGCAGCAAAATGGATGCAGACAGTGTTTGAACTCTGGCCACATTGATTGTTGGCGCTTGGTAAGCTTGACGTTGCCCACAGTGGGTATTTTCAGCTCTTACACTTCTAAATGGCCTCCTTAGCCCTCATTAGGTTGCTATAGTAACAGACTTGATATGAGGTGGAGAAGGCAACCACATGAAGTGCTTATTGATTCCGGAGAACAAGAGTGAAAAGCTGAGAAGCCTAGATGACAAAGTTCTTTAACTTCCATTTTAAAATCAACTTAGGGCTCATGTAATTTAATCTGTCAAGCAACAGTGCGACATATCTATGGAGCTGCATATGACTGATAAATATTAAACAAAAGCTAATATTATTCATTTAGACTTGACCTGATGAGCAACACCAGATCTTATTTAAAGACAAACCTTGTTTTCAATAAAGTAAAGAAAATGTTCTAATCCACAAAAAGACTCATTCACTAGCATATAATTGTTCTGAAATCATTATTAAAGAGACATGGGTATGCAAAATAATTTGATTAAAATTTTTCAATGAAACGGTTTCTGGAACATGCATGAGACAAGGTTCTGGAAGGCATTTCTCACACAAGGCTTTCTCTTTTCATGAAATCAGTCGCAGAATCATCATGTAGCTCAAAACTGACCCTAATGTAAAACAGAATGGAACACCAACAGTGCAAGATATGGTCAGATATACAAGATATAATTCAGGAAGTCTGCAGGCATCACAGTGCATGAAATCATGGCATTCATGTTCAGAATAGTCAGACTCTACAGCAAGAAAGACTTATCATGCCATCTTCATCAATGTAGCCCCACAAGAGTGCACAAAGCCTACTGCTTCATCTGCAAATGTAACCTGAAATTGTATTACACAGGGAGGAAGCCATACATCAACTCTGTGCAGAAACTCTGCCAAGTTCGAGCACAAGCTCATCTGAGCTGGGCTTCACAGACGGAGAGCATATGTGCCTGACAAGTCTGCTTGCAGTCTATATTTATCTCTTCTTTAAGATGTAAGATGCATCATGAAGAAAAAGAATCAAACCACGATGAGCACAGAATGCGGAGCAGCATACATTTTTTGTGCAGTGAAAATTTTATGAAAAGTATGTGTAAGTGATGCAGTACAACACATTTCTCCATACTAACCTTCTGGACTGGGTGCACTGGAGCTCTTAACGTTTTTTAGTTACATGAACCGCCAGACCTCTTTTACCGTCACCATATTTCTTTAAATGTCAGATTTTTGCCATTTCTCTTCCAGATCGGCAGTAAAGAGGGATGTAAAGAGGGAAGTTCAGAGTGCAGGTCTTAGGGCTCATATTGTGATGGCTTGATGAAGTTGTCTCAGTTCATCTCCTTGTCATGTAATGGTGAAGATCTGGACCCAAATGCAGGGAAGAGCCAGCAGGTGAAAATAAACAAGGAAATTCAAAAACTAAAGAGATCCAAAATGGGAAACCACAAATAGGAGCAGAGGGAAACAGGCTGGTGTGAATAACAGGATGACCTGACCCAGAGCTGACTGGCCCTGTTTACACAACAGTGATTTGTTAAAACCCGGATTTTTATAATTACAATCTCTGTTCACGCCACTAGTAGGAGGTATGTTCTTTTAAACTCAACATGTGCAGACACTTCCTGCTTACAAAACGAGGGAGCAGATAAGCACTTTGTTGGAGACCTGCTGTTAGATTAAAAATGGTCAGCAGCACAAGTAAGTACTCTGTGGTCATTTTTATTGATATCTTCGTCTTCTTTGGGTTTTAAACTGGACGGCAGCTGTTATGTTGTGCGCGCGCACATTAATTTCTACTGTTTCAGTCATACTGCTTATAAGCTGGGGCTTTCCTGTAGGAAAGATTACATTTTTCCAGGCTAAACGACAATGGAGACCGGGATGTTTACAAACCGTTACACGCTGGAACCTGTTCTCAAATTGTGCCATTGTCGTGTAAGTGAACAGTAGAAACGCAACTAAACTTTTCCGTTTTCACTAGTAAACGTTGCCTTGCAAAAACAGCCTTACCGAGTTATTCAAGTTGGAGAGTTGATTACTGAGCAAGAAGTAGGTGGTTGATTAGAAACTGGGTGAAGCTGTGAGGGAAGGCAAGCAACTGAAGTTAAACTAAGGAAATGAGAGAATTCACAGGGAACAAGGGAGCAGAATCTAAATACATGTAAAACACCAAAATTAACCAAAAAACAAAACCAAAGTCCCAAAGATCATAACACTGCTGTGTTGATGCTCTTGAGAAAATACAAACACTCATCAGACCACTGAACAGGAAAAGCCTTGTCTTAATATTTTGGTGGTTTTGCGGCCACAAAAAGGGGATTCAAAACTAAGCAGATTCTTTACTACATGCTATTATTCCAACATATCTGACAAGCTGATGAGAAGTTAAAGAAACACACCGGAACATCCAGCTAAAAGTTCATTGACCTAGCCTTAGCTGCAGACAGAGCAAATGGAGAGGTGGAGGTCTTGACTTGTGTTGTGTTATTTCTTTCAGTGTGTTTCTCAGGCAGGAAAACATCCATGTCTTTACATGAGACAATTAGTGCAACTGAAAACAGACAAACAAATAGGTTGCACTTGACACATGTCGCACTATGAAGCCCTGCAATGGTTAACATGACTCTTTCGCAACTTTCTTGAGTATGTTTTGGTATCAATTTTTCTCCATACGTTCTAAATACAATCAGGGTTTTAAAGTGAAGGTACCTACAATGATTTCCCTTAGCAATAATGTCCTTTAATATAAAGGTTCATTATCATATTAGAGATTTAGTTTTTTGTGGCATTTTCCTGGAACTAGTGTCTTAATAAAACCGGTCCTAGCTGCATGCCTTCACTGAACATTTTTCTTCTCCTCCTCTTTGTCTGGCAGAATGTGACCCTTGGATGCCCCTGACATAGTGTCCATTTGTTTGGCTCCCTGTCTGTGTTACCCTGTGTTACCCTCAGCAGACCAACCTAACTGAAGTTCCTCTGTCCCAACAAGGACCATAGGAAAAAGGCCTGCCTCAAAACATTTTAATGATTTGATGATTTGCAGTCTTATATACGACCTCCTTTCACAGCTCTGAGTTCTGAGACATAAATATTAAAAATGCAACTGCATTCCAGTTGTACGTATTTGCAATCAGCAGAAAGTTGCTACTTAGTAAAACAAATTCTAGCCCAAGATTATTCCTTCACTCCATGAACAATAAAGGAAACAGATAAAGAAGCAGACATTTTCCATCATTTTTACATCTCAACTGCTACCAGCATTTCCTACTGAAAGTGGTGACCGATGTTCATAAGCAAGCCCTACCACTTAGTAGAAAACTTCCTGAATTCAAATCTGCGATGAGATGAGATGGGATGTAAATTAAATTTACCCTGACAAAATATTTGCAGAGTAACTATAAGATCATTTGGAGATCTGCTTGTTAAAGGAATATTGATGAGTTGTATCAGTTCATAGGAGACAAGAGACAAGCAGTGAGAAAGAAGGAAGAACGGAAAGAGAAAATGAGACCCAGCATCTTGGAGATATGTCTGACTGATAAATGCCCCTTGGGGTTAGCAACAAGCTTGTGCTTCCTGTGGTCAAGGGAGAATATAGAAACAGGAAATAACATCATGGAAAATATCTAAAAGAAGATTAGTGACATCACAGTGAAGGTCAGTGGTCAGGATGGACCCAGTAAACTGGTCAAATAGTTTCTGAGGGTTAAGATTTCCGAACACGCCGAACAGTAAATCGTTAGGAGTCATTTCCTGTGTTGTGTTAAAGTCAGATAACATCCTGCCAATGTTTCACGTAAACATAATTATCTCTAAAGATAGAATAGGATGACTGCTCACATTATAGTGCAGAACAGCAAAACTGAGTCTGGCCCGCTGTAGAAGCACGTCCATTTATTTACTGCATAACAAGTTGGCGCTTGTCTGAAAAGCTTGTCGTTGCAATCAAATGCCATCAAAAATGCACACATTTGGCACAGATGCTGTCATCAAATCAAAGAACGTCAATTTTGCTATGGAAACTCAGTCAGTCATTTTCTACCGCTGATTCCATAGTGGGTCGCGGGGGAGCTGGTGCCTATCTCCAGCAGTCTATGGGCGAGAGGCGGGGTACACCCTGGACAGGTCGCCAGTCCATCGCAGGGCAACACACAAACAACCATGCACACACTCATTCATACACCTAAGGGCAATTTAGAGTGATGGAAACTTTGTAAGTCTATTTCTATCTGCTGGGCCTAGGCAGCATTTACGCAAAGCTTTAGGCAAATTAGCAGATCGAAAAAAACTTCTACCAAATGTCTAGGATCAGATTTTGCAGCCACAGGCTTTCCCAAATGTCTGACAGATAAAGCTAAATACACAGTTGAGATGGAAACAGTGTGGAAAGTAGATGTTTCTGTTAAGTTTCACCAGCTGTTTTAGACACAAAGGTAAAGATGGTAAGATCAGACAGGACAGCAGTTCCTTCACATAATCACAGCTAACGATAATAGTTGCTACATCCAACAAAGGAGACTGAAAGATCACGTTTTTCTAATGCTGGCGCAGTCATGTGACAATAAGAAGTGTTATCATCATTATTGTGTGCCAGTTTATAGAAATCATCACACTATTAAAATGTGCTAAAGATAAGCTAAAAGTATTATTGCCCTCTTCATCAAACAAGGGATATCTTCTTCCATCCATCCACTGCCTATACCTGCTTGTCAGTGCAGGATCATGGGGGAGCTGGTGCCTCCAGCGGTCATTGGGCGAGAGATCACTTCTTTCCTACTTTAAAACTGTTTTCAGCTATAAATTTAGATTTTAGAATAAGGCCCCATGTCTTTGCCAGATTGACCTGTTTCAATGAAGCTAAGATTAAAATACATGAATATAATACATAAATAACCTCTAAGGCATAATGATATGAATAAAAATATAATGTTAACTATGAGTAACTTCTAGATTAGCAAGAAGATTCATCTTTCACTCTTGGAAGACGTCCAAGAACTGCTGAATACTAAACAAATATGAAAGTGCCTAACTTCTGTCTGCAGAGCGTCACTCATGGTATACCAGGCATTAAGATGGCTTTTAGTGTTTTTACAAGCAGTGATTAACAAAGAAAACTATTTTGATCAACTACCTTTATTAAATGATGTCACAGACAAAAACTGGCTGCAGGTTGTGTTTTTCCAAGCAGAGAAGAAACTGGAGGCTGTTTTCATTATGTTAACAAAAATTCAGAGTGCCCTATATATACTAAATGCTCTTACTGTGAAGATTGTCTCAGTTTATTTGCTGCATTGATTATTGCTAGAGTGATATTGCCATGGCGATAAATTTGCAGCAATTGTGCAGCCCCATTGAAAATAAAGGGTCACAGAGAGCAACCTACATAATCAGTCAATAGCCTAAATGGGTACCAGCCACGGTGAACTGAAGTAACAGCGTTCACTGCATCCACAATCATCAACTAGTACAGGTCATTCTTGGCTGTTTCTGGCAATAACCAAAGGGACCGAACACATATGACAATGTCTGAGTCAGCTTGGCAGAAAGTCGGGTACAGAGCAGAGGATCTGTACCTGTTTTCTGCAGCATAATGTCATTCAACTGGGTTCAGGAATTGTATAAGTGCTTGCACTTTTTTTTATTTATTTAAGGTTTTAAGTGAATGTAATCTTACAGTTTTCAGTTTGTATGTGAGACAAAGACTTTTGAGAAATATTTAGGAAATAAATATGTTCTTCAATAGGCCTAAATCAGTTTCCCATATATGTTTCATTTGGTCTGTCTTATTGGGAAATATTGAAAATTGATTTTTTCTTTAAATGTTTTTTGCAGCACTAGTGTGCTGTAGTATCTTCAGCTACTCATGGTCCAACTTGTTTTGCTGTAGTGCCCAAACAAACCTTCCAAAGGATCCAAACATCAGTTTATCATCACCTAAGTTGAAGTACTTACATATTTTAGACTACTTTGACCTTTTAGAACTATTTTATAGCCTACTGATTCGACAGCGCTTTATCCGCCATGTTGGTAGCTCAGCTGGAGCCAACTGATGACTGGAACCTGAAGTTGGTTGATATAAGCAGTACGCACACACACACACATACTGTATATGTTAGAACATTTCTTATTGAAGTAAATATAAAAGATCAAAGTTATGTGTTGACTACAAATACTAATACACCTCTAATTCCTTGAATTCACTGAAAGGCCACATCTTGCCTTATTTAAACCAAATCACTGACCCCATCTTCTTTATCTATATATTAATTATATCTTTTCTTTTATATAATAGAATAATCTATATATATATATATATATTTTATTTATTTTTTATAATATATATATTATAATAGTCGAAAAATATAATATTTTTTCCATTTCTTTCTCATTAATTTTCAAATTGTAAAATTTTTTCATGGGAACTGGGTTTTTTAAACTATCCAGATATCCCTTCCAAAACATATACACCAAAGATCAGTTTGTTTTTATGTTATTTCTGCAGACTTCTTTGAGTGAGAAATAAATGTATGTCTACAAGAAACCCTCCAAAAAAGAAATTCTTACACTTTAACTGCAAACCAATGCACCTCTCAAACCAGCTGGATTCTTAAGTTTGAGTAATATTTAGCTTTTATTTTACAACCCGAGTTTGTTTTTAGGAGTGGACTTACAAAATTTTCTAAAAAACTTTTTAACCCACATGAAAAATTTTTTTTAAAAACCAAAAAGGTTTTTTCTAGCATCTAGAAACTGAAAGCTCAAAAAAAACATTTTGATTTTAAACAGTGTGTGTGAATTCCACCCTGCGACTAAAAATAGAACATCTGTTTCCCATAGCTTTCCTTTAACAGTGGGGTTGGGTGCTTCTATGTGGGTGGGCCTTCAGAACGGGCCCCCTTGGGGGTTTGAACTGGCTTTACAAACCCTTTTCATGAAAAAAACCCCCGGAAAATTGCCAAAAAAAATGGGGTACCATTTGCTCTTTGTTTTCTGAGAACAATATTTTTTAAAAAATAATTCCTAACATAAAAAAATTAAATGTTTCCAAAAGTTTTCATTTTTTTAATTCATGTTGACCCTTTTAAACCATCGTATTTTAGAGGTGTCTTCTATATTCCAAGCTTACATCTGAAGGGTGCTGCTGTTTGTTAAATGAATACTGTAAAACTATGAATAATGTGACCCATCATTTCCTTTTCTCTTTCCCGCAGTCACTAAATAATAGGAGAAGCAGTGTAAGTCAGACAGGCAGTCACAATACTGACACATCCTACTTCAACCACTAATCACTAAAAGAATATCTGAAATAATACACATTCTTAATAGTTTTCTAATGTCTATTGTTTTTTCATATTAAAGCTTTCGACTAAAAGGCTGGGTAATATCTTCCTATATGTTCTCTCTTGTTATGAGAACAAAATCATCTCCAGCAAATGTGTGACACAGCCATCCAGTGAGGTTTTGCTTTGACAGTCAGTGAGTAAGCACACTTCACCTGGGTGAACCTCAGAATCAAAACAACACCTCAGCAGAGAAGTATAATTGTCTTTTAAATGTCCTGATCCTTTTCGTTTTGACCTTTAAAGCTGAGTACAGACAAAATACTGGAAAATGTCACAGCTGCTTCAGTACAGCGATCACAGGAAAAACAGTTGTGGGGATGTGAGTGCATGCATACCAATGAAGTATAAGTGAGAAAGCTACCAGTATTTCATCCTGTAAATATTCAGTTGCTTTTGATGGTATTTCTATTACATAACTATTGCAGAAGATAGGCAGCCTAAATACAGAAAATGAATAATAATAATGACTTCCTGGAATATACTGAAATCCTAAAAAACCTTTCCAATATAAATTAGGACAGAGTTAAGAAATTTTATTTAACTTTTTATTTTATTTTCTAAATGCCATTTGGAGGTGCCTCCTAAAGATTAAGCTTTCATATCCTGATAGTTCGTTGATCTTTACATATGGGAAAAGATGTGACTCTACATAACTGATCCCAATACACACACAATATACACAATGGGGCTGGATCAAAAGCAACAAGCTTACTTCAAAGACATGACAGGACATGATGTTTTACAACAAGCGTATCATTTCATCATTTTCATACTCGCGTCATATGTGAACGTAGAACGCAAGAAAGGAAATGGTGTTAAAACTTCGTAAGAATGAATGAGAAAAGTCAAAATCCGCAACGAAAGATTTTCAGGACAGGACAGTCATCATCACATCAGCAAAAAGTTTCCAGGGTTATTTATTATTTTATTTTTTGCTACAAGTTCATCAGGGGTGATAAAAAGTTCTACATTACAAGAAATGGTATTTAGAATCTGTTTTTTCAAATGAAAAATAGGAATATCCTATATCTGTTTGATTTGAGCTTTCATTCATCTACAGAAACCCCTTTCTTTCACTAAATACTTGAGTAGACAAGAAGAGAGGCCTATGTCTTTCAGAAATGCTTCAGGACTTTCCGCTTCCTTAGCTAACACCAGATGACAGAGTCGGAAGAATGGAGCTAGGAAAAACTGCCTCCCCAGGTGCCTGCCTCTTCTCATATCTCTGAGTATATTTCCCACTTCAACTCCTTCTTTCTATTTCTTTCTGTCTGTGGTCATAAATCAACAGTTACATAAACTGCCTTCAAGTTAACTTTCCACCAGCGTTACAGGAGACTACCTTTAGCACAAAACAGGATGTTTTAGAAGCCCCGGTTATATGGTTCAGCTCAGCTTGTGTGTAGCTTTTGAAGTTATATTGATAGATGAGAAACTCACTCAGTAATATGTCTAAAACCAGAGTCAACAACTCTCGGCCATCTGTTGCCACACACACACACTGCTATGGAGAGGTGATGGGGATGATCTGTGTGCAAAGTTCAGGTCCTAATAACTTTAGAGCAGATTAAAAAAGCCAGCAGTATTGAAAATAGTAAAACAAATAACAATTAGGTATTACATAACTCTAAAATTGTTTGCTCAATCATTTTCATTTACTTTTAATCCGGTGTCGCAGCAAAGCAGAAGTGGCTTTTCTAACTCCTCTTGAAAAATTATTCGTTTTTCAAATGTCAGGCAGTGTGCGGTATGTTTTCATTTTTTGTACATTATTGTTATACCGTTTACAACCAGAATGGAACAGACACGTTTTTTAAAATATGAATCAGCACAGGTAAATCTTAATTACATATTCAATTTTGTCTTATGGGAAAGATTTACCAAATCTAATGTAATTATTAGTAACATTCTAAAATTTTAGAGATTAGAAACAAAAAGTAAAAAAAAAAAAAAAAAACTAACAAAAAACATGAGATAAAATTTGTTCAGAAACTTTCAATCTTATGCCCTTCCTCACAGTAAACCAGGGTATTCAGGTCTGCTCAGAAAGGCGTGTGATGTATAGTTAAAACATGCAACTAAGGTCAACTTGGGGATTTCTTGTTTATTCTGAAATAACCTTTCAGATTCATTCATTAATACAGGTGAGTTCCACTGAGACACGATGTCACCTGTTTTAGCCATCGTGCATTTTCAAATACAATGCGCTGCAAACAAATATCGATCAATTCAGTTTATTTATACAGTGCCAATTCACAGTAGAAAACAACATTCCAAATCAATGTATCAAACAGGCCAGATTAAATTCTTAAAAGAAAAATAAGACTTTATCAGTATTATAAGATCAATTATTACAACTGACAGTTATTCTTCTTTGCAATAGCATGACAGAGCCACAAAACTAGCTAACCTGGGGGAATAACTGATTCTCTGTTTCCTGTGTCCCAGTTGGTCGCAGCAAGTGGCTTGTCATACTGAGGCTGGGTTTGAGGAAAGTGTTTTCCTGTTAACAGTAAGTCATTTGTTTTCCGCCACATGCTTACTCAGGAGGAGGGATTGCTGCAAAATCAATAGCCTCTTTCACAAAGCATTTCTACAATAAACCTGCGAAGACGAGCATTTAAATCTTCTAATGTTTATTTCTCATGATATGTCACTAACCAGGTCTAGGAACATAAAATACTTAGATACCTGATTATAAATTACATTAAATTTAATATTTAAAGATGCCACAATAGTAATAATAGTCTTATTATGAAATCATATACTTTATTAGCGATTAATCAAGAATGTGTTAACTTTTCTGATACCAACTTGATTTTAGATTGTATAGCATTGAAAACGGACCAGTGTGAAAATAAATGGAGTTTTCATCAGATTATTTAATAAAACCAATATATAATAGTAGAACAAATGGTCGAGAATGTTTAAGAAGTCTTGAATAAGACTGTGGTCGTATTTGATAATTGAAAAAATTACATTTTATAATTTTAGACGAATTTTATGCTAGATAATTTAATGTTTAAGGTGCACCTTACTGTCCCACTCGCTGTGCGGCTGTATAGAAGCCCCTGATAGTCTGATAGCGGGACCGAACTGCTTGGTAAAGGGTGGGCAGCTTCCAACATGTTGTCTTTTTCAAGTTGTTTTCCAGCTCAAACCACTCAACACAGATAGATAATTCTAACGATTAAAAAGCACGTCGAGCTCACCGGTAGGAAACAAAGTTGGAAACTAGCGGTTCACAGACACTACAACGGTCAACTTTGCTTTTGCTCATTCTTCCAAATCTCTCCTCTGCGGCATCACTTTTATTTATCATGAAAAACTGCATAAGGGGAACTTTTTTGGGAAGTAACCTGTGCAGCAATGTTCTCTACTACTAGAGCATCAATGACTCATTCAGGAGTTCAAGAAAAACCCAAAATAAAACACTTAAGCACTGTGGACCTCACTTACCTCAGTTCATGATTCAATAATAAGAAAGACACTGAGCAAAGATTGGGGTTTCAGGTTTAAGGCAAAACTCACTGCTGACAAAAAAACAACAAAAAGGCCTGTCTTGCATTTCCCTTAATGATCCCCAAGAAAATATTCTGTGGACAGACAAAAGTGAAACTTTTTGAAGACGTGTGTCGCCATACATCTGCCATAAAAGTAATACACACTTTCAAAAAAAAAAAAAAAATCCAATCAATACTCACGTATGATACTGGTAGTGTGAGTCAAGGGCTGCTTAGCTGCTTTAGGAACTCTGGTCACTACAAGAAAAACCTGAAGGACCCAGCGATCAGATTGTGACTGTAAGCCATGTAAAGGTTTTGGATTGGCCTAGTCAATGTCTGAGCCTAAATCAGATTAAGATGCTGTGGTGTGACCCAAAATAGGCTGTTAATGTAAAAAAAAATGAGGCTGAATTAAAACAATTCTGCAATGAAAAGTGGGCCAAAATTCTCCCAGAGTGAGACTCCTCTCGATGGCGGTATTCGCTGCCAAAGGGTGAAACGACCGCTTATTATTAGGTTTGTTAAACTTTTTCGCGTAGGAAAATGTTGACAGTTTACATGGCCTACCACTGCGTGGCTGAGTTGCTGTCGCTCCCAATTGCTTCCACTTTCTTATAATACCTCTGACAGTAGACGGTGGAATATTAGGAGCGAGGAAATTTCACGACGGGACTTGCTGCACTGGTGGCTTCGGGTCACAGCACCACGCTGGAATTCACTGGGCTCCTGAGAGCAACTCATTCTTTCACAACTGTTAGTAGAAAAAGTCTGCATAACAAGGTGCTTGAGTTTATGCACCCGTGGCTATGGAAGTGATTGGAACACCTGATTGTAATTATTTGAATTGGTGAGTAAATATTTTTGGCATCATAGTGTATTTTAGACTAAAATCTGAACCAGTCAATGCTTGGTAAATTTCTTGCTTTTAATTACTAATATTTCTTTGCAAAACTCGCGAAACCTTTTCCCTAAAGCTGAAATTGTTCCTTTACTTCAACGTTTTTGCCTGATCGTTATCTAATCTGGTGTGTTTCCTTGACAAATGCACCATGTAGGGTATTATGTCACCATAACATTTCCCTTAAATCCGAGCCATAAATCCTAAGGTAATCAACAAATGCTAATTTGTGTCTTTATCTTCTGAACAGCAGTGAACATTTAATTAGATCGGCTGGCAGATATCTGCGGCTTTAAGACTTCAGATTCTGTCACAGAGAGCTGTTACATGCACTGGCAGATCTCCACATCATTAAGTAAGAGGAGGGAGGCATTGCTGAGCAGAGGAGCCATTGAGGAGCTGTCTCCCTGTAAAGTGGGGGAGAGCAGCGTTGACAAAGATGAAAAAAGAGAAGATATTGTTTATTCTTTAGATTCCCCTCCCCTTTTGGTCTATTTAAGCTGAATTTAAGCCAAAGTAATTAATTTATACTTTAGTTGAAAGCATGCAGGGATGAGGGGAATGTTTGCTAGGGCCAGTAAGGGATTTTCATGGTATGACAGAAAAATAACAAGGTTTCATGGTATCAAGGTATGTACATTCAAGTTTTAAACAACAAGGTATACACTAATGTAATTGCTCCAAATTAAAACACCAATGCAACCTTTTCCTTACTGCAGACAAAATAATATAACAAGCTTAAAAGCTGGTTAATTGGTTGGTCTATCTTCTAGAGTAAACAAAGACATACCGCTCGTAGCTTGCCAACTGTAGTTTAAAAACAGCTTTCCCCAAGTAAGGTTGATTGGGGAAGGTAGTTGGTTAGCTTTCATGCCATGAATCCCGTATTTTTCGGGATCATAAATATTTCCAAACAGCTAAATTTGTCTTGTATGCAAGAGAACAGTGTTGGCCCCTCCTTTCAGCCAGCTCACTGACATGTGCAGCGTGCAGCATCAAGTGGGGGAGGTGTAGTGTGAAATTACTGTGTGCTTCATACAGTTTGATGACTCTATGGTAACTCCAGCCCTTTCATTAAAGCGGAGGTTTGGATTTTGAAACCTTGGTATACTTAAAGGAAGGAGAAAGCTTGACGTAGACGCTTTCTTGCTAAACAAGAGAATTCCTTAAAATACTGTACCAAAAATACAAAAAATTCCCAAATAAATAATATATTTGTTGAAGAAAAGAAAAAAATATATGTAAACTGTTGGGACCCCAGCCATGAGTTACAACATTGAAGGCCAGTAACAACTTTTCAGGAACTTTCAAAATAAATCGCATAAATATACTTCCAGCACAGCCAGGAAAAAGAACAAGAAGGGGGTAACAGCGGACTTCCTGTGACCTCACTGTTTGAATAAAAACTCTGCGCGCCAACAAACAAACCTCTTCCACGCAGGTCCCCAGCAGAACTGGACAGAGGGACACAGCGCGCTAATGTCTCTTTGCAGGCAAACAGACATAACTCTTCAAACTGGATCCAAGAGTGTCATACGATCCCGTGATCATATGCACTAAGTTAAGTAGGAATATATTGCTGTTTGTGTATCCGGTATTCATTCATGAACGGGGGTAATTAAGGTACAAACGTGGCTTGACTTTTGTTTCTGAGGTCTACAGAATCAAACTGTGTTCCAGAGAGTTCCCAGCAGAGACCCTGTCTCTACAACGCCAAGTGGAGCAGTCTGAAAGAAGGACAGAGTTACCGCAACACAGCATGCCGCTCAGCGTGCAGTTCAGCCCACAGCTACGGAGGTCAGCTGCAAGTTAACCCTTTGTTTACTGTGGATGCTTTCCTCAACTTAGTCTCCCCGGACAACTTCTCCTCAGCACGCCTCATGTAACAGGTAATGTTTGGGCAGAGAAGATTAGTTTAGAGTTAAATAATCAAAATGTTCTTTTAATGACGTTTGTTCCTCAGCTGCAATACGTGCTAGGAGACAAGCACTCAACTAAGGATGTGTTCTGTGTTTTTTTTAAAGTTAAGACAACTTTATTTAAAGGGTGGTTTTTAAACACAGAAGATTGGCCATAACGCGCCGTCCACGCGTTTGCATTTCAACCCTTTTATTAGTGGTTTTTTTAAATGTGTGTGTTTGATTCTGGTAACTAGCTACAAGTTTCTTTTGTTAGCTTCAACCGGCTAAGAACACATGCTTGCCCACTTTATGAGTCAGCTGAAGATCATTTAACCAGAAAGGTTGTTAGTTTCCAATCTAGGAAAGAACTTTTACCTAAATATTATTTTACTAAACTTGATAACTAAACACCATTAAGACCCAATTATCCAGAAAGGTTTGGTTCTTATTCAAAATAATATTTCCATAAATATTATTTTAATATTTCCTTAATAATGTTTCTATAAATATTATTTTAATAAATAAAGGCAGCTAATTAAACACCATTGGGAATTAGTCATCCAGAAGGTTGGTTTTATTCAGCAAATCATTCTTTAAAATATTTGTATTAAAATAATGTTTTATCTGATCTTGCATTGTGAATGGCTGTCTAAAGGTATACCAATTATTGCCTAAATTGGTTCCAAGACTAACTTAAGGTAATTTCTAGATTCTTCAAGATAATCCTTGGCTCTTTTTCGGTCATGGTTTTCAACCATCTTTGATTCACTTGTTCATATTGTACATAGCCCATTAGTCTTCCTTATTCTTTCATTCTGCTTGGTAATTTAGTTGGGTTGTTTTAGCAAAGTAAAGAGTTGTTGATTGAAATATGTTTGACTTTGAATTGACTTATTTTTATTAATAAATTCTTGTATTTTAAGAAATTGTGTGAATACATTCTGAGTGTGTACAGAGCTTTGCTGTTTGCTTATTGGGCTGGTATTCACAGGACAACCCTTCACAGACCAAAATATTGTTTAATAAAATATTAAAGTATTAATATTAAATAATATATTCAGATTCATAATCACCACAAAACTAAGTATAAGATAACAAGGAATCTATCAGTATGCGTGTTTCTAAGACGTTCCCACCTCATCACAGGGGGCAGGTGGCAGCTGCTCTGCCCCCTCCCTGCCTCTAACTCTCTGGCAGTCAGAGCCAGCAGCTCCCAGCCCACACTGCTGCCTCTAACATAAGCAACGCTTGAGGAGGAAAAGCCATGTGGCGCTACCCATCATGACACCCGCACAGTCCTTATAATGTTCACTCTCTCCTTCCTCCTCTAACTCTGTGATGCACTCACTTCCTGTAGGGGGTTTGAAAACAGATGCAGCTATGTTGTGAAGAACCCCAAAGAGTCTATGAGAGCCAGTCTCTATCAGGGGTCTCCTTGAAAGCCCCCACAAATCACACAGCCGTTTGCAGTAACTCAAATGTCAGGTTTAGCTAAATCGAGTATCAAAAAATGAGTTTCACAATTCACAACTTCCCTTCTACACAAGTATTTGACTGACACAACGGATGAACCCCTTCTTTATCCAGCGTTAGCTTGCTGCTTATGCTTCTGAAGGCAGTGGCTACTAAATCACAGATAATTCACATGCAAAGACAAAATATTGGATCTTACCTCACTTTGTAGCCGACCAAAAGCTGTTCAGCAGTCCATCACACAGGAATTTCACTCTAGACTAAGTTTGCGGCAACAGCAGCAGAAGGAGGAGAAGCAACAGGCGAGAATAGAAGACAGCGCTAGAGAAAACAATGATAAGAAGAGGAGGGAGGGGGATAGTACACCCAAGGGGAGGAGAAATGGAGCGAATCGGCAACTGAAAGCAGAGCTAACGGTAACTGACTCTGAGCTGGAGGTTTATTCAAAGCCCACAAACTAACTCGTTTCTCAGCCTGCCTCCCCAGTCTGACGTCAGCATAGTCACGTGCCTTGCTCTAGTATGTGGATGTGTGTGCTTGCGTGGATGCGTGTTGGGAGGGTGTTTAAAAGTAGAGGGGAGAGATAGGGAAAAAGACAGAAAAGGAGAAGCCAGGGTTGCTGTGGCAACAGGCACACTGCACCTCAATGATTTCAACAGGTCATCTGACATACAAGCAAAGATTTTCAGAGATGAAAACTGTTTTGAGACGTTCATATCCTCTGCAGCGAAGATAGACAAAATGAAAGTGGAGACATGGTTTAAGCTTCTCATCATTTGTTAAGCTCAGTCACAAGATCAATGACAAAACCCTGAATCTGCTTATTTTATCATTATTTTCTCTTAAAATGTTTTTACATTCATGGAAAAATTAGACTTCTCATGCCAGAATTGTGACCTGAGCTAACCTAGCTCTCGGCATTGTTTTGAATCTGTCTGGGGCGGGATTTCTTTGTGAGACTAAGGTATGGACAGTGGAGGGAAAACATGACCAAAGACCCTTCTTATCCCATCCTCCACCCACTGAAGCAGCAAGCATGAACAGCTTTCGTCTGCTTCCATTCATTTGCATCTGTTGGCCTGTTGAAAGGCACAAAGTGGGGCCCAGGGTGGGCAGTGGGGGGTTTAGATCAACCTAGAGAAAACAACCCCCCAGTGGACTGGGGTGAGTTAGGGTATGTTTGTTCGAGTGGGCGGCACAGGGAGAAGAGACACAGGAGTGGAGGAAATTGACAGAGAGCGAGGAAAAAGTAATAAATAAAGCCTGCAGCTGCAATAAATATGATTATAAAGATCCTGCTGAGGAGCAAGTCAGACACAAGAAAAAAAAGCTCTTGGTACAAAGGAACGCAAAGCAGAGTGTGGGATGATAAAAGAGAGTGAAATGATGCTCAGGTAATCTGTTTGAGAAATAAATTGTTATTTAGACTAAGGTCCGAGTTTGAGGATTACTGTGTGTTCCAACTACAGGGGGATCACACTCCTCAGCCTCCCTGGTAAGGCCTATGCCAGGGTATTAGAGAGGAGAGTCCGGCCGATAGTCGAACCTCGGTTTCAGGAGGAGCAGTGTGGTTTTCGTCCCGGCCGTGGAACACTGGACCCCGTGCCAACTTCAGCAACAAACAGGAAGTATGGGCATAATACGCTATTATTAATCTGCTGACTTATTTTTATGGTCTATGGAGGTTTATCTGGACATCCATGTAACAGTGAGCTTTTTAAGAAAGAATTACTTTTAAAAAGGTTTGTTTCAACCTCTGGTTGTAGGACATACTGGGAATCTGAAAGCTAAGGTAAGGGTCTACATTCTCTAAGTAACACAGCTGAAGACTAATGTTTACAGCTGATAATGCTAACTGTGTTAATCGATAATAAAAGACACTAAAGACAGGGACTGCACAATATTAGGAACACATGCAACAAGAGGTAATGGAGGTAAATGACGATATGGCTTCCATCTATCCATCCAACCAATTTGTCTATACCTGGGACTTAAATGCCCCCGGTAGGGTCTCCCATGGCAAACAGGCTCTAGGTGACGGGTCAGACAAAGAGCGGTTCAAGGTACGGCGGAGCCGGGGTCCCACCCTGGAGCCAGGCCTGGGGTCGGGACTCGCCGGAGAGCGCCTGGTGGCCGGGTCGCAGGACCCGGCCAGGCCAAACCGGAATAAGAGAGACGCGAGGCCATCCCCCAGTGGGCCCACCACCTGCAGGGGGAACTGTGAGGGACCGGTGCAAAGAGGATTGGGTGGCGGACGAAGGTGGAGAACTCAGCGACCCGATCCCCGGATGCTTAGGCTGGCTCTAGGGACGTGGAATGTCACCTCGTTGGGGGGGGGGAGGAGCCTGAGCTTGTGCCGGAGGTCGAGAGATATCGACTAGAAATAGTCGGGCTCACCTCCACGCACAGCGTGGGCTCTGGAACCCATCTCCTCGAGAGGGACTGGACTCTCTTCTACTTTGGAGTGGCCCACGGGGAGAGGTGGTGGGCTGGAGTGGGTTTGCTTGGTGGCCCCCAGCTCAGCCGTCTCGTGTTGGGGTTTACCCCGGTGGATGAGCGGGTCGCATCCCTGTGCCTTCGGGTTGGGGACAGGTCTCTAAATGTTGTTTCGGCCTATGGGCCGAGCGTTCGTGCGGAGTACCCGGCCTTCTTGGTGTCCCTGTCGGGGGGGCTGGATAGTGCCCCTCCCGGGGACTCCATTATTCTCCTGAGGGACTTCAACGCCCACGTGGAAAACGACAGTGACACCTGGAGAGGCGTGATCGGGAGGAATGGCCTCCCCGATCTGAATCCGAGTGGTGCTTTGTTATTGGACTTCTGTGCTAGTCACAGATTGTCAATAATGAACACCATGTTCAAACATAAGGGTGTCCATCAGTGCACTTGGCACCAGGACACCCTAGGCAGGAGGTCAATGATCGACTTTGTTGTCATATCATCAGACCTTCGGCCGCATGTTTTGGACACTCGGGTGAAGAGAGGGGCTGAGCTGTCCAATGATCACCACCTGGTGGTGAGTTGGATCCGCTGGAGGAGGAGAAAGCCGGACAGACTTGGCAGGCCCAAGCGCATAGTGAGGGTCTGCTGGGAACGTCTGGCGGAGCCCTCGGCCAGGGATGTATTCAACTCCAACCTCCGGGAAAGCTTTGACCAGATTCCGGGGGAAGTTGGAGACATAGAGTCCGAGTGGACCATGTTCTCCGCATCTATTGTCGATGCTGCTGCCCGTAGCTGCGGCCGTAAGGTCTGCGGTGCCTGTTGCGACGGCAATTCCAGAGCCCGGTGGTGGACACCGGCAGTAAGGGATGCTGTCAAGCTGAAGAAGGAGTCCTATCGGCTGTGGCTGGCTTGTGGGACTCCTGAGGCGCTGACGGGTACCGTGAGGCCAAGCGTGCCGTGGCCCGGGCTGTGGCAGAGGCCAAAACTCGGGCCTGGGAGGAGTTCGGTGAGGCCATGGAGAAGGACTACTGGTTGGGCTCGAAGCGATTCTGGCAAACCGTCCGGCGCCTCAGGAGGGAGAAGCATTGCTTCGCCAACACTGTTTATAGTGGGGGTGGGAGGGTGCTGACCTCGACTGAGGACATTATCGGGCGCTGGAAGGAGTACTTCGAGGATCTCCTCAATCCTGCCATCACGCATTCCCTGGTGGAAACAGAGGCTGGGGACTCGGAGTTGGACTCTTTCATCACCCAGGCTGAAGTCACAGAGGTGGTTAAAGAGCTCCGCGGTGGCAGGGCTTTGGGGGTGGATGAGATCCGCCCTGAGTACCTCAAATCTCTGGATGTTGTGGGGCTGTCATGGTTGACACGCCTCTTCAACATTCCGTGGCGGTCGAGGACAGTGCCTCTGGACTGGCAGACTGGGGTGGTGGTCCCCCTTCATAAGAAGGGTGACCGGAGGGTGTGTTCCAAATACAGGGGGATCACACTCCTCAGCCTACCTGGTAAGGCCTATGTCAGGGAATTAGAGAGGAGAGTCCGGCCGATAGTCGAACCTCGGTTTCAGGAGGAGCAGTGTGGTTTTCGTCCCGGCCGTGGAACACTGGACCGGCTCTATACCCTCTACATGGTACTCGAGGGTTCATGGGAGTTTGCCCAACCGGTCCACATGTGTTTTGTGGACCTGGAGAAAGCATTCGACTGTGTCCCTCGTGATGCCCTGTGGGGGGTGCTTCAGGAGTTAAAATGGGGGGGCCCTTTTTATTAGGGGTTCTCCTGTAAAAAGTGGGAAGGATTTTAGTCCCGCATTGGGCCGGCACAATTTTGGGAAAACCTGTTCCCGGGGGGGGGGTTGGGGTTTGCCCTTTGTCACCGGTCCCTTTTCATAACCTTTATGGACAGGATTTCTAGAAGCCACAAAAGGGCCCCGGAGGGATCTGGTTTTGGGGACCAGTGGATTTTGTCTCCCCTTCTTGCAGATGACATGGCCTCCTGCTGGCCCCCTCTAGCCAAAAACCTACAGCATGCTCTGGTAAGGGTTCCCCAGCCCTTGTTTAAGTGGCTGGGATGAAGATCAGCTCCTCCAACCCGAGGCCATGGTTCTCGCCGGGGAAAGGGGGCTTGTCCTCTTCAGGATGGGGGGGAGTTCCTGCTTCAAGAGGGGGAGTTCAAGTATCCCGGGGTCTTGTTCACGAGTGAGGGAAAAAAGTGTAGCGGCAGATCGACAGACGGATCGGTGCGGCTGCCGCAGTAAAGGGGGGAACTGGGGGGTCGGTTGTGGTGAAGAGAGAGCTGAGCCGAAAAGCGAAGCTCTCGATTTACCGGTCTGTCTACGTTCCTACCCTCACCTATGGCCATGATTTTTTGGGTCATGACCGAAAAGAACGAGATCCCGGATACAAGCGGCTAAAAATGAGCTTCCTCCGTGGGGTTTTGGCTGGGCCACCCCCTTAGAGATAGGGTGAGGAGCTCGGCCTTTCCGGGAGGGGCTCGGAGTAGAGCTGCTGGCTCCTACATATCGGGGAAGGAGCCCGTTGGGGTGGCTCGGGCATCTATACCGGATGCCTCCTGGACCCCCTTCCTCAGAGAGGTGTTCCAGGCACGTCCCACTGGGAGGAGGCCCAGGACACGCTGGAGGGACTATGTCTCTCGGGTGGCCTGGGAACGCCTTGGGCTCCCCGAGGAGGAGCTGGAAGAGGTGTCTGGGGAGAGGGACGTCTGGGTGTCCCTGCTGAGTCTGCTGCCCCTGCGACCCTGTCCCGGATAAGCGGAAGACGATGAGTACGAGTACAACGAGTACGAGGGTTTTGGTTTCAGGTTTACAGGGTGGAGGGGGCGGGGGTATTTTGGGCCTATCTCTGGGTATATTTAGGCGAGAGCCAGGACACACACACACACACAGGACAGACAACAATGCACGCACACACTCATAGGATTTGACTTGTGGTTAATAAACAAATACCTAATGAGACATAAGGGTTAATAGCTGTCTGCTTTCAATTCGCTGCAAACATAGGTCACAGATAGTGGGTAGTCTGTTCAGCTGTTCAGGACAAGACAGAAAAAAAAAATTCTATTTAAAAATGGTTTTATTGCCATGACCAGGAGAGTAGTAATTTTAGTTTCCTTATGACTTTAGCAGAATGTCTTAATACCCTTACCTCTCAAAAAAATGTACTGCTGCATTGAAAACAAACAACAAAAATAAACAAACTGGTGCAGAAAGCCTACACGCATGGTACCTAAATGATTAGCTAATATTTAAAGTCATCCAAGCATATTGTTGCGACACTGATGTTGAATGAAAATGTGATAACATAAGGTTGCAATATATTGTGTGGGCCCACTAACGAATAACATATAAATTGTCAACTCCATAATGATTTTGTCCTTGTTTTAAATCAGCTTATCTCTGTCAGCAATTGATCTCTTACAAACAAGGAAGGATGTTGGCTCTGCTCTTAATAAAAATAATTAATGAACGCTCAATATATGAAGGGTAAAAAGAGATACTAAGAATGCTCTTTATTATAGACCTTAAAAAGAAATTGGAATTGGATAAAATTAGCATTGATAGGTGAAAGCTTTACAAAAACCAGAGGTCAGATATCTAACATAAATTGGGGAAGCTCCACAAACCACACTGACAACTAAATATGTAGGCTGGATTTAAAGGTTCATTTCTTGCTTTTATTTATTGAACCTATTGTTTTTAATGGAGAGAGAGCGATGGCTAACTATTTTCCTAGACTGGAGAAAAATGACAAACATATAAATGGTGAAGTAAACCACCTGGGTTACATGAAAAGCATTTCTATGTTGTCTTATGTGTGTGCATGTGCTTCAGTGTTTGTATGTGTGTTAGGATGTAGGGTGGGTAACAGGCACAAGAAGGAATTCCTTCCTCAAAACGCTCAGGAAGCAACAGTCAGGGCAGAAGTGGAAACAACTTCTTCCAAGGCAAAACCCTTGTTCTTCCTTTGGATACTAGAAAAACAACAGATGCACAATGGGCGAGTGTTTGAAACCAAAATAACTCGACTTTTGCTTACAGTGTTACTAAAATCAGATGAGGGAATATAAAAAGATCAAGACTAAAAGAAAGGATGCATTCTGTCACACTAGATTGAAGCTGGGCAGCCAGATTAAAATAAAGTAACATTTGTAGTAGAAAACTGGGATTATATTCCCTACATCTGGATTTCAAGGATTAGGGTGCAACAAATTATAAACTGGATAATCAGCTACCAGGGACAGAGAGGCAACAACTGTGCACCAAGGTCTTATCGACACAGTAATCAACTAACACACACACATACAAATATGTTCAAGTTTACATAAAATGGATTTGTCTTTCTGTTCTGAATTTATTATTATTCTGAATTTATTACTTATTACTCTCTGCAGCCACCAGAGGTCCATAGTGTCTGCTGTCGTCTCTCGGCATACCACTTAACCAAGTCCTGCTCTCTGTTCATCATCGGCAAACCTGCATCCTCTCCACAGAAGGTGAACCTTCAGGTTTGCACTTGTTATGCACATAAGTATCCTCATATAAGGTCAATTAGACCTTAATCCAAATAAGTCACAGCCATGTAAAGAGCTTTTCTGATTAACTAAGTCTGAGCAAGCTTAAATGCTAAGTAAACAATTACCAAAATAAACTCACTGGGGCAATCTTGGTCACTCACTACACATATAAGCATGTATAGTGGTTTATCAGTATTGTGTGGGACACGGGCTCTAAAGCAGCTAGAGTTTGTTTTCTCTTTCTCCCAACTGGCTCCTTCGTTTGCCTTGAAATTTCATTTGTGTTAGCGGTTTATGAACTATTTCTTCTAGTTCTAGTTCTCTACTAGTTTGTCTGCAAAAGATAAAGCTGACACCATTTCATCACTGCAAAGACAAGGCTGCCACAGAGCTTTTGAACATGTGGAAAAATCCCGCAGAATGAAAGCCACAGCTCTCACACACTACACATGTGGGCAACTGCTACAGAACTGACCCAACTGTGCCTCACATATTGCCGCATTGACCCATGACATTACTTAATCTCAGGCTACGCTATGCAAACAGAACACTCACCTTGGCACACTGGATGCTTGAAACTGAAAGCGAAACTGACGGCATGCCTAACTTTACGGTTTGGCTAATATTCATCTGACCGCTAGGGGGCCCTAAGGGAGCATTGAATTTTCATTCCAAGATTGTCAATTGATCCTTAAATATGACGAAGAAATAACAAAACAAGACAGTGATGTGATGGCAAAAGTAAAAAAATACCTATTCCTGATGCAGCAGAACGCTATGGGCCTGATCTTCAAATATTCCGTATAAATTGCTTGTCCAAAAAAAAATTGCACGTGCAATAGGTGGGCATGTTGTGGGTGATCTACAAAGAATAACAGGTGCGAAAGTGGTCCAGACCGCTCTAATTAAACGAGAATTTTATGTGTGCTGCTGACTGTCATCATGGAAAGTTTGGGAGAGCAGAGTGGCCGTATATGAAAGATGAAGTTCAAACCATGGAGTTGGAGGTAATAATACTAATAACAATAATAATAAAAATATTATAATGAACCTTTTAAAAACATTTGAAAAGATAAAAAATAATAAAAGCTACAGTTAAAAGATAAATGGCAATCCCAAACATGATACTAATAGCATTTCTGTCATCACAAAAATATAATTTGCAAAAGGAAAAAGCAAAATAGAGAGTGGTGTTGCACAATAAAAAGTGTGGCACATTGGTGTAGATGCCAACTATAAACCCAGAAATCAGCAGAAACTTGGCTGGTAGCCTGGGAACTTCATTTAGCTCCCACATACCATATAGCTGAAAATATATCCCAGCTTAATGCCAAAAGGAAACTGTGTGACTGCACTCTCCTTTATCCTACAGCAGTTGGAGTCAGCATCACAAACAGCAGGTTGAACTCAGCTGAGCTCAAAGCTTTCATCATTGGAAGAGGTTAAATTCACAAATCACTGGGATGAGTAGACAAATCTCCTCCTGGTGTGTTATGTAACAGCAGTATAAGGGGTGGGCGAGCTGATGCACCTCGCTGAACAGGCTAATCCAACATACCGCTCTGAGTGCCAACTCAAGTGACGACAGCATCTTGGATCTCTACAGTATTGTGTAATATTAAAGCAAGTTTTAACAAAGCATTGATTTCTAAATAAAAACAGCATACTAAAAGAAACAAATACATTAGATTGACAAAGGTTCAGAGGAAGAACAGGATTTCAGACTCCTTTTAGATAATCATAAACAAACTGCAGGGATAAAAAAATATAGCCGGCAGTGCAGGAGGACGGGAGGCATCAACTCTACGCTTGAAAAAGGAGTTGATTTATAATCCATGTCACTGCAAAGAAAATCCACCTGTATTCAACTATCAGGAACAGTAGTACAAACTAGAGGAAGCATAATGTCTAATGTCAAAGTTTGAGATAATATATGTTACTTTCTTGATGTTTATGTAACATTTTTAAGAAAATATTTCTTGTGTCGTTTCTTTTTAACAGTACATATGCTATGTTGTCTTCCTGTTTGGTGAGCCTTCTTACAAACAAGGCAGTTTTAGTTCAGTTTGTTCCTGTTTGTAGTTCTGATGACTACAAGATGTTATTAGAACTTGTAAACTTTAATAACTTTTCCTTTCTGTGGTCGTTGTACTTGTACTCTGTCTTTTAAAACAATAACCATCACTGAACTGTACCTTTATTGTTGGTCAACTACTGCAAGTTGCTCTTTGCTAAATAACTAAACTGTAGTTTTGGCCTCTATAGATGCTCAATAGAATCACATTTTTTAATTTTTACTAATAGATTAATAGTTTAACAAATCTGTAAAACATTTTTTAAAGAATGTGTTATCAGTGTAGAATAATGCAGGCCTAGTTTGGCTGGTTTATATATTGCAGCTTGTCTTGTTTCAAGTTAGCTAAAAAAGAACATAAAAAATGCTGACAGTGTTTGAAATGATTTCCGTTCAGTGTAGAATTACCCAGTCCAGGTTAGAGCAGTTGAAGTTTTTTTTTAAATTTTGAACTAGCAATGTTTAAACATAGTTCTCATGAAAACCGTGAATTAGCCATTTAACTTAGCGTCGCCAGGAAGGTATGAAGCAGATGCTAACTTTAGCATTGCTAGTGGCTAACAGTCAGTGCAAGGGTCTGCACACTTGTGAAACCAAGGTAACTGTACCATTTTTACTTCATTTTACTATTTTTATTTATACAGGATAAATGCCACATTAAAGCTGGTATAAATTCTGGAAAAGATTCGTCTAAATTTTTTAAGTCTGAAAAATCTGGAATTTTAACAGGGGTGTGCACACCTTTAAGAGCCTCAACGCTGAGTGTTGATGGCCAGAAGTCTTTTTTTAAAAAGTCTGTCAACAGGAACGGGAGACTCAAGAACAACTTCCTTTCTTACTTCAAAATAAAAGTTTCAAACATGGCTACAACGGAGTGTCAAACCTAAAGCGCTCACCTTAATATCTGGAGCTTGAGATAAGACCGTACTCTTACTTTAAATGACGAATCACTTTGATAAAAAATGGTGCGCCATTTTAATTATGTAAGAGCTCATCTTATGAGATCTTGTTACACAGAGTTTGGTCTAAATGGATTTCAGTAAAGGTTGTCTGTTTAGGACAAACTAAGCAGTTTAAGTAATCTCTTAGCACCACATTCAGTAATTATATTACATTCATATGAGTTAGGCTTTGATGTGAATCCAGAGTTGGGAGAAGATTATTATTTACATAATATTTTGATGTCCCCATTAATAGTTAACAAAATACGACATGAAAAAAAGGGAAATTATGAATAAAAAATAAAAAATGATTTGTTATACAAGCTTCAAACTGTCTTATGTGTTACTCAACAGCATTACAGCCCACTCTATCCCTAGAGATTCAGTAACTATAAACAGAAGGCAGAAGGCAAAAGACAAGACTGATGAGCAGTATGTCTCTTATCATTTTCTTTTCTTTTTACGTTTGACAGATGGCTGGCTGGATGGAGCAGTAGGATTAACCAGAACCCACAGACTCAGTCTCTCTTATCAGGAGAGAATCAGGAGCAAAAAGAGATGCATCATCGCCTTGCTTATGAGTCACTCTGTGGTCCCCTGCTCTGTTACCCATGCACACATAAGCAAGGAATACTTACAAATATAGAGCCGACAAACACACGCAAACACACTCCTACACCTGCATTAATAATGTTTATACCCAAATAGAGCCACTGTCCCTGCATGTTTAGGACTATATCAAGGGGTGATGAGGACGGAAAGATGTGCCACCCTTGTCAAATGTCTAAAGCCGTTCACAGCAGCTTCTATTACTTTCTTAGAGATTTCCGGGTGGTCACAAGGATGTTTTTAAACTTTGGGAAAACCTCCAGCATACCTGCTTCAGGCGCACACTTCAAATGATGGGTAATCACCCCCCCCAACTCCGAGTGGAAACACTGTATATTGCCAGAATATAATCAGAAATTTGGCCAAAATTACATCGGAAAATAAAGTATGATCACAGTCTTAAGAAATGCTGTACTAACATCATCATACAAAGATTTAAATGCCAGATCTGAAAATAATATTGGAAAAAAAAAGGCTAGAAATCTCTGCAGAGTCTCGGTTCTCAGTGTGTAACACCTGCTTTACACCTGAATTAGCTTAGTTCACTCAGTGGGTTGTGACTCAGAAAGCAGCTTTGTGCCGCCTTAATGCCTCATTAAAGTGTTTAGTTACTATATATATATATATATATATATATATATATATATACACATACACACACACATATATATAAGAATTATATAATATTTTATTGTTATATATGTGTGTGTGTGCGTGTGTATATATATAATTTTTTTTATATATATATATATATACACACACACACACACATATATATATATTATATTTTATATATATATATATATATATATATATATATATATAACAATAATATAATTTTTATACCAACATTTTAAATTAGATAACAACATGAACATATGTGGAACCATTACTATTTCTAGTACCTGCTCGTTGCGGTTCCAACCATGCTGACCAGCCATGCAAGTCAGATAGGTGGAGAACCACGTCAACGCTGAACCTGTCATCAAAACCACATCCTTCAGTCTGTTTGTCAGGATGTAGTGGCTTACTCGAAGGCAGAGGAGAGGTCTAACGGGACTAAAACAGTACATCTCCTTGAGTTGGCCGACATCAGGATGTCACTGGACACTTAGTAAAGCTGTTTTGGAATAGTGGTGTTTCCGTAAGCCAGACTATAAAGTGTTATAGATGTTGTGAATGGATCTGATGGGTCAAGGTATGATTTTATAAGTTTTGGTTCCACAATATGTTTAAAAGAACTAGGGAATACACCAGATGATAGGGACTGGTTAAAATCTGAGTGAAAGATATTCAAGAAGAGCTTGGTGGGGAGGACATCAGATGTGATAGAGGATGGTTTCATTTTGGTCATCAATACTGAAATATCCTCTAGTGGTACAGATTTGAATGAAGACCAGGTGTAGTAGGTGGACTCACCATGAGCTAGACTGCATCAAGAAGGTGGGGAAATTTTGTCCTTTATGTCCCTATATTTTCGATGACAAAGTGTAAAACATCAAAGACATTAACTTCCTCAGATGTAGTCTGTGAACCTCGAGTTTAGTATACTTCCATAGGTGCTCAATTTTACGACACAGCCTCCTGAGATTTGGGATCACTGGGATCACTGATCACTGATCACTGATCCCAAAGACGGGCTTTTTTCAAAGTATTGCATAAAACTGTCAACAGAGGATTCATTTAAAAGACTTGTGTTGAAAATGACAGAAAATCTATTAGCAGCACTCTCAGTGATAATATGCCTTTGCGACCTTGTATTCAAAGGCAGTTGCTCAGTGTACATGATGAGATCAAAAAGCACACAGCAATGGTCGCTTATGTGAATATCCCCAACACAGAAATTGGCAACATGCAGGCCACGTGAAAAGAAAAGGTCTAGAGTGTGGCAAATCTTGTGGGATGGGCCAGTTACATGCTGCTTAATGTTAAAAGTTTCAGCCATTGATAAAAATTCCACAGATGGGCTGAAAGAATCATCTTCAAAATGGAGGTTGAAATCCCTCGAATTAAACAATTTCTAAGGTTTATTAAAGATGATAAAATGTTATTAAAACCTTTTAGAAAGACACCAGCAGGGCCGGGGGGTGTGGCGCTAGATCAAAATACAATAATACATGTTAGAGGAGCCAACTCTGATAATTCAAAGGAGGAAAAGTCACTCATCACTCTGCATATGATCCTGTCCCGGTACACAGCAGCAAGACCACCGCCACGCCACGGGGTCGGGACGTCCCCACAGCAGAGCAGAGCTCATTTAAATGGATGAACTCACAAACTCTCTGCCATGTTTCTGTGAGGAACATGAAGTCCAATTATGAAGTCCTTTAACTTCATATTCAGGGTTCACTATGTACCTTTATCATGTATTTAGTTATTTCTTTGAAGCACATAATGTTAATGAGGTTCAATGAATCCTGTGAACTCGTAAAAGTTAACATTCTTAATTACAACCGGTAAAAAATGTTTTCTAACCAAGTAGGCCAATCCACTGGTGAGTTTCAGTAGACCCTGATCAGGGCATGTTATGTTCTGGCAGGCCAGAAGTTTCACCCACATCCAAGTGACTTCATATGCAAGTGACAGTCTGCCCTTGTTTAATGCAGTGGACAAGCAGCAGCTGTGTGCTGTTTTAAGTGGCTAGCCTGCTTCTGTGTGGGGAGTTATGGCTAAGAGAGAACATATGGGCATCAAAGAGCAAAGGATTGCTAAGCCATTTACCTCTTTCAATGTCAGTAACATAAACAGACACATACACGGACGGAGACATATTTATTTGTGACTTATGAGTGTGTTGGTGTGTGTGTGTGACTGTGCAATAGCTTATGTTTGGAGAGATCTGGGAGCCTGGGAACTGAGTGGAAATCACACTGTGCTTCCTCTGGCTCAATGCAGTGTCATGGGAAGCAACAATGATCAAAGACAACAGGACAATTACACTGCAGACCAGCCAACATTACACCTTTTGCAAAAGAAGTCAGCTAACTTTAAACTTATTTGCAGCTTTAAATGTTTTTCTGCAACATTTCTACACCTGAATGAAATGACGCAATAAAAAGACATAATACAATAATAATGCATAATTTTGGCATACGTTTTCTAATAATCTGTAAATATTGTCAAGGTATTAGAACTGCAGTGTCTAAAAGATACCTTAAGAGACAGAGTATGACTTGGTTTTGGACAGTGTTGAACCCAGGGTTTAGTGTTGAGGTCAAAATTGTGTCAGTTGTTTCAAAGGTTTTGTTTTTTTCACCCAACAAGATGAAGTTGCTCCAGAAAGGGGTATTGGTGGTGGTGGGTGGATGGGGGGCTTTCTGGAGCAACTTCATCTTGTTGAAGTTGAGGGGATTGTCTATCTGTTAGCTCAGTTTCTATTCCAGTCAGAATATGAATTAGTAAAAAGATAAACTTAAAAGCAGAGTCAATGTGTCCTTCAGCAGAGCTCATTGTGCCAACTGTTCATCTAATGTTAGCTTCAAATACAGAAACTAAACTGTCACCACTTTAAAATGGTATAACAGTGTTGACGTCCCGCTTACTGACCCTGAGTCTTGGATCCCATTTACACCTGGCATTAGACAGCAAGAGGAGTTTTTAGACTGTGGGAAGAAGCCACACTACTAGACGAGAACGCATGCATGGAGATAAGATGCAAACTCCAGGCAGAAAGACCCCAGGCATCAAACTCAGGACCTTCTTGCTGCACGACAACAGTGCTAACAACAGCTGGACCGTGTAGCCCTGTTAAGAAAGCCACTCAATGAAATGCTTGGTATGTTATTTTTTAGAGATACAGATATTGTTCTACTGAAAAGAACAAAATTTCAGATACATTGTTAAAGATATTTACCAACTTAATGCGTCTTGATTGCAGATCCTCACACCATTGGTAAGGAAATAAACCGTTGTGCCACTCTACTACTGCCCCACACATTTTTAGCTCATTCAGTAGTGATTTCAGAAAGCATTTTTGAGGGAGAAGAAAATTCACAGAGGAATATTTGTTTAGTGTACAAACCTGACTTCTTGTAGGCTTACAGCAGGTTGCCTTTCACACCTCCTACGCAGACCTAGGGGGAAACAGAATACAAACCAAAGAGTTAAACAAGTTTAAAAGCTTTAAATGATGTGCACATCTTAGACATCTTTTGTGTTTTAACATTTTATATGTACACTGCTCAAAAAAATGAAGGGAACACTCAAATAACACATCCGAGATCTGAATGAATGAAATATTCTCATTGAACACTTTGTTCTGTACAAAGTTGAATGTGCTGACAACAAAATCACACAAAAATCATCAATGGAAATCAAATTTATTAACCAATGGAGGCCTGGATTTGGAGTCACACACAAAATGAAAGTGAAAAAACACACTACAGGCTGATCCAACTTTGATGTAATGTCCTTAAAACAAGTCAAAATGAGGCTCAGTATTGTGTGTGGCCTCCACGTGCCTGTATGACCTCCCTACAACGCCTGGGCATGCTCCTGATGAGACGGAGGATGGTCTCCTGAGGGATCTCCTCCCAGACCTGGACTAAAGCATCCGCCAACTCCTGGACAGTCTGTGGTGCAACGTGACGTTGGTGGATGGAGCGAGACATGATGTCCCAGATGTGCTCAATCGGATTCAGGTCTGGGGAACGGGCGGGCCAGTCCGTAGCTTCAATGTCTTCATCTTGCAGGAACTGCTGACACACTCCAGCCACATGAGGTCTAGCACTGTCCTGCATTAGGAGGAACCCAGGGCCAACCGCACCAGCATATGGTCTCACAAGGCGTCTGAGGATCTCATCTCGGTACCTAATGGCAGTCAGTGTGGCCCTCCAAAGAAATGCCACCCCACATAATTACTGACCCACTGCCAAACCGGTCATACTGAAGGATGTTGCAGGCAGCTGATCGCTCTCCACGGTGTCTCCAGACTCTGTCACGTCTGTCACATGTGCTCAGTGTGAACCTGCTTTCATCTGTGAAGAGCACAGGGCGCCAGTGGCGAATTTGCCAATCCTGGTGTTCTCTGGCAAATGCCAAGCGTCTTGCACGGTGTTGAGCTGTGAGCACAACCCCCATTTGTGGACGTCGGGGCCTCATACCATCCTCATGGAGTCGGTTTCTACCCGTTTGTGCAGACATATGCACATTTGTGGCCTGCTGGAGGTCATTTTGCAGGGCTCTGGGTGTGCTCCTCCTGTCCTCCTTGCACAAAGGCGGAGGTAGCGGTCCTGCTGCTGGGTTGTTGCCCTCCTACGGCCTCCTCCACATCTCCTGGTGTACTGGCCTGTCTCCTGGTAGCGCCTCCAGGCTCTGGACACTACGCTGACAGACACAGCAAACCTTCTTGCCACAGCTCGCATTGATGTGCCATCCTGGATGAGCTGCACTACCTGAGCCACTTGTGTGGGTTGTAGAGTCCGTCTCATGCTACCACGAGTGTGAAAGCACCACCAATATTCAAAAGTGACCAAAACATCAGCCAGAAAGCAGAGGTACTGAGAAGTGGTCTGTGGTCCCCACCTGCAGAACCACTCCTTTATTGAGTGTGTCTTGCTAATCGCCAAAGATTTCCCCCTGTTGTTTATTCCATTTGCACAACAGCATGTGAAATTGATTGTCAATCAGTGTTGCTTCCTAAGTGGACAGTTTGATTTCACAGAAGTTTGATTCACTTGGAGTTATATTGTGTTGTTTAAGTGTTCCCTTTATTTTTTTGAGCAGTGTATTTATGCGTCTAAAATCAAGTTTAATACCCTGAACTTAAGTTTTGAGAACTGGCAGATAAGAAGAAATGACAGCGAATGGTTTTTAGTTTATTGTTACTCTTTTTACCACTGAATAAGCCCATTCAGAGTAGTGTCACTTAGTAATTACTTGGGGTGTAAAAGAAATTTCACAAAGTGCCTTCCTGTTGCTGTCAGCATGTCTTTGTCTGATGAAGTTTACACTATGGGCCTCTGATGTAAAGGTGAGAGTTTTAAAGGCGGCATATGCGTTTAAATCCTTCATTTTCACACTTAAATCATTCAGCTGCAGTCTATATATAGTGGAACTGCAATGCTTTGGTCTGAATTCCTTGTTATTGTAGCTCCACAGGCTCCTCTTTTATCTGTTCTGAGGCGATCTGAGAGCAACTCGTTTTGGTGCCGTCTCTTTAAATGCTGTTAAGGCACTTCACACCCTGCCCCCTCCAGGTCAAAGAGTATTTCACTCTGCCCCGTTTGGCCATTTTTGTAGTTTGATGACAGAGATATAATCATCTAGCGGCGCAGAAACATTTTCTTCCCAAATTGATTAAAAGATGCCAACACTGGAAGACTTCTCCATCCAGCCTTACATATTCGAGCCAGAGTCTGACCCAGAGCGAGAACAGAAGGCACGATGCTACTGCTAACAAAACAATGGCCAGGATGTCATATCAACACACAATACATTCATGTCTAATTGTTGTCATTTTAGGGTTTTTTGCAGCTTACAGCTTTGCGCCATCCACCGTTTCCACAGACAGAAGGAACTGACCCCTTAATCAGATTAAGTATTTTGGCAAATCCTTCTTGATACTGGCGGAGGTTGCTGAAGGCACTCGTCTTGGGAGAGCTTCACACAGACAAAGAGGAATTTCCTCACTGATGTGGGAAAATTTCTATGAAAAATAAAATTTAACCAGATACTTCAGATGCTGGGGGACGGTGTAATGAATTGTGTGGGTGAACACACCCTACAACCGAACATTTAGACTTATCAACTTGCAGCTTCAGCATATTTGAGCTCAGACTACAAATCGCAGCGAGAAATAAAAATGGCAGATTTGCCAAATTGGTTAGTCGGAAGTCCATGGCCCCGTTTAGCAGTTCTGCAGCAAAAACTGTGATGTTATGGTTCAAAAATAGAGAATAAAGAAAACTGAACGGATTGAAAAATATAACTCAAACAGAATGTAAAGATATATATGCAACGCCTGGAGAGACTAAATTCAACGTTTCTGCACTCCTACAGACTCCAATTACACAACAAAACGTATTTTTTATAAATGTTTACATTTTTTTGTCAATTGTTGTAAATTTTCCCTTACTGTACAGTCTGTCATTTATTATTTTTCCCCATTACATTTTATATTTGTATGGATCTGCATGCTTCCATTTGTATGTCACTTTGTTGCTGGTACACCTGAATTTTTTTCACTGAGGGACAACAAAGGATATTTCTAATCTATTCTATTTTGTAAAACTTAATTTTTTATTAATGGAACCTTTATTTGTGAAAAGAAAAATAACGTGGATTTTTGGTTTTTATAAAAATCTTGTCTTGTTCTGGTGAGCTTAAAGTATCATTACACGTGTCATATGATAACTGGTTTCACAATAGATGTTTTCCTTGGCATCTGTAACTAAAGCATCTTTCCATCGGATGCATGCATCAGGGAACAGCAAAAGAACAGCCCCCTTCCATGTTGCTTCCACATGAGCAACAAAACAGCTCTTGCATGTTTTGTCCTTTTACCTCTCCTGATCCTTTTATATAACCCAACTCTTTAGGCCTAGCACAACTTGCTAACAGCAAACTCAGCGGGAAAACTGACTATCCATCATGTGTGTAATATAGGGTTTGTAACAGCAATGCTAACACACACAGAAGAATGTTCAGAGTTCCTTTCACTGGAACTAATGGGCCAAGTCCAACTCCTGAAAAACAACCCCACAGCATCGTCCCTAACCACCAAACTATACAGTCAGACAAGTACCGTTCTCCTGGCAACCACCAAACCCAGACTCATCAGATTCCCAAATGGAAAAGCGCGATTCGTCACTCCTGAGAACGCCCCTCCACTGCTCTAGAGTCCAGTGGGGGTTTGCTTTACACCACTGTATTCGGCGCTTTGCACAACACTTGTTGGCCTGGACGGCTTGGATGCAGTGCAGCTGCTCAGCCATGGAAGCTCTCTACGCACTGTTCTTGAGCTAATCTGAAGGCCACATGAAGTTTGGAGGTCTGTAGAGATTGACTGTGCGGAAAGTCATCGACCTCTGCGCATTATGCGCGTCAGAATCTGCTGCCCCCACTCCACTGACAGTTGATGGTGGAATAGCGAGGAGTAAAAAAAATTCACAGGCGGCATCCTATCACAGTACCACACTGGAATTCACTGAGCTCCTCAGAGCAACCCATTTTTTACAAATGTTGAAAACTGAAGTGTTCTGGATGCACACTCAAATACCATTTATAGGTTTCAAAGAATACAATAGGATATTTTTCCATTTAACTACAAATTAATAACGTGACAACTACAGGCTCTAGTGTTAAGTTAAAATATTAAATAAAACACTGCAGATTCGGTAAATATGCAACATGACTGTCGAATATTGTTTCAAGAGTATAGATTGTGATAAACGTGACATTATCCCGTTACTACACCTAAATACCATTAACATTAATCAGCTGTAGGTATGTTAAGTTCTATCTGCTTGGCCAAATCTATTGGGGTAAGACAATGAATGAATGGCACTTGGAAATATAACAGGTTACCATTACTGTTACAGAGCAAATAGAGCAGTTTGCCATTTATTATAGTCAAAGCATTAATATTGATATTACACATGTTTATATTGAAATAGTAGTTTATTTTGATAAATTCCACAGCCCTATTTTGAAAAGAGCTGCATTCCTAACCTTGTCGGCCCTATTCTTCTGAAATACTACGTTCAGCACCTTGCACATTGCAGAGAGAGAAAACGACCAAGCGCATAGAACAAAACACACTACAACAATTGCTTTAATCCACTGACGCTTTATAAAAAGGAATTTTCCTCTGCTTTTGTTTAAGCTGGTTTAGGTTAACAATTTTTTTATGATCCAATGAGTGAAAACAGAACTTCTTCAAACAAAAACAGAATGTACAAATGTAGACACCACAGAGTGTCCTAAGCTTGACAATATTTCACACACCATTTGTGACTAAAACAAACAATAATGCTCTAGGAGTTGGCCGGTCTGATGACCATACATGGAACGCAACTGTTGGCTCAATAACACAAATTACACAGATGAAAAAAGGAAAGTGCTACACAGCAACTAAAATTAGATCTAAAAATCCATGATGGAAGCCAGCTTTGTTTTCCAGACTTTGTACCTAATGCCATTACATCATCTCAAAGCCATTTAAAGTAAGCCAAAACCAGCTAACTACAGTGGCCGTTCCACCACTTTGTAATTTAAGCCATTTTAGTTTTTTTGTAATAATTACAGTGTGTTGTTTTCAGTTTCTGAAAGGCTCTAAAGAAGTGTATCGATCCCCTGTGAAGACACATGGCTTCAGTCTGAGCACAGCAGAGAGAGCAAGACATAAAGAAAATAAATGCACTGAGATTGTGACAAGCACAGTTTGGAGAGCCCATGTTGTCTTTGAACAAAATGTCACACCAGGGAAACCACAGCCTTTCACTGGCACCATGGCAACATGTTCTGTGCATATTGGAGGTAAGTGAAAGCAGCAGAATCAGGTGTGAAAGCTCCAACATTGGATCATTTGCAAAAAAAATGAGCAAACATTAAAAACCCCTTCCAGCGTGTTCATGTTTACATTCATGCATTACATTAGGCATCATTAGATACAGGAAGACTGAGTAATTACAGTTCATCAGAAATGTTATGTAATTCAAGGGATTAAACTCATTGAGCAGAGACCAGCTTGATTAAATTCTACTGTCATGAAGCAAACAGTAGAATTCTCTGAATATTTTCTCTTGAAAAAGGTCACTTTCTAGTCTCACCATGTAAAAACCTATTTGGTCTACATCGCTGTCATGTCACTGATCATTTAAGACTGCACTGTGGAAAAATGACACCAGATATACAAATTACACGAGTGGTGCATTTTATGAAAATGAATAACAAATTGCTGACCACAAAGCAAATCCCTTCTGCCAGCCAATGCAGCTGTCACACAAGAGATTCAATAAGGGTCACTGTTTTAACATGTTCTTCATGCTGTTGTGTCAAAGGAAATGATTCACATGTTCAATCTCTGAAATATTCCCTAATGATGTTTTGAACAAAGTCTGACCAGTGCAATGTGAGCACTGCCATTATCAGTTAAGTAACCCGCCTGATTAAATAAATACCAAACTCAACATTAGCTGGCCCTGTACTCTGCAGTATTGGCAAGCACATTAAAATAATCTGTCGCTGCTCTTGTGAAGTGATGACGTAAGTCTGGTTGTTATATAGTAATGGTGAGTGGGAAGGATTCTTTTCAAAGCTCATGTAAAACCTCAGCCTTGGATGTATCTTAAAATGGTGTTAAAAACAACATAATGCACTGAGAGGCGAAAAGAGAAAGGCGTAACAATGTCTTTATAATCTCTTTGGACACCAGCCCAGGCAGTGTGGGTGTCTGGACGAGACACACTTGCCTGCTCACTCGCTCTTCTGCTCAAGAAACCTGGGCTGCGGCCGCGACGTGTTGCCTTTCTTCCACTGGGAGTTTTTTTAAGTTTAGTTGCAGCTAGGTTTGTCATGATGCTAAAATTTCTAACTGGACAGTCCTGGCCATTTTTAATACTGAAGGAAAATAAAGGCATGTGATTCTTTGAGAACAATATAATGAATTACAATATCATATTTTAAATTTGCCTAATTAGTGGCAAACTAATAAGCAGTAGGTGAGTCAGCAGACATATAGATAAAAAAGAAAACATACCAAAATACCCCTTAGTAGAATTATTAATATCTATGATGGAATGTCGATTCAGTTGTTGAACAAGTGCCCCTTTGTCCAAAAAACATATTTATCCACTTTGTTTTTTCTTTTTTTTTTTTTTTACAACTATTGTGATTCAAATTTGAGAATTTCTTCTGCTAAATTGGATTTTTTTTTAAACATTTCATGCTCACTGTAACTGGTTGTGAATAAATCATAGAGTAATAGCCCTCTTTCTGTGGTTGCTTTTAAATGCAACAAAGAACTTGCCCCCTCCCTGACTCTTACTGTGTCTACTGCCTCCATACCTGATGTAATTGCTGAAAAGCAGTCAGAAAAATAATGCCCAGTTTGTTCACTGTGGTCACTTTTGTAAACCTATGAGACCTCCACGCAACCCAGTTTTAATATTCAAAGGATTTTACTGAGCACCACTGTAAATACACATTGTAACATTTATATGGTATTAAAAGCTTATAATTAGTGACTTATGTTATCCTGAGCTGTCTCTATAATTATGCTACTGTAAGCTTAGGCGGCTGGGGGGGGGATACTGACCCGTTTTCTTCACTTTGCTATTTTCTCCTACTACTTTCCATTAATGTATTATCAGTAACTACTGCTCCCATTAACTTTATGTTCTCTCTATAGCCTCTTTCACAAAACATTTCCTTCATAATCCCGCAATGACGAACTGCCTTTGAGCTTCCTCTGACCTATTACAAAACACACTTAGAGACAGCAATATCACACACAGCTGTGAGCTTTTAAAAATTATCACAATGAGAGTGTTGGACCACAGGGGGTTTGGAGTGGCATTGACATCAGCACAACCCATAAAATTTGCATCACAAGTCTCCCCATACCACCATTTTAAAATCAAAGTTGGCCGACAAACTTAGTGTAACAATCTTTTTGTTGCCCGTGCAAGGCTACAGATTTAAATTCTATACATCACCTTTTGGAGTCTTTTTTTGCTTTTAAATGCTGCGGTTGTCTGGTTGCACAAACCAAAAGTCAACACCGCATCACTCCCTCGACTCCTGAAGCTGGCCTATCCTTATGCGAGTCAGCAGATGCAGGGCTGTGACAGCCTCACTGAGCAAGTAAGGGATATAACATAGGCCGGCTGACTTCTGCCCTCTTGCTGTATCGGTCCTTTTATAGAACACATGGAGATGGCAAAAAGTCACCTTAATTCTGCATTCAAGTGTTTTGTGAAGGAGGCATCTATGTTTTTTTTTTCCTTACCTTAAAAAAACCAGCATTCACTCTTATCTATTTAGCTGTGTTTGTCTCCTTGATGAAGCAACTAAAAGAGCCACTTCGTTAACCCTTTACTTTTTTCTTAAACATGTAAAGTACTCCTGGACTGGTGCTTCTATGTTATGTTTCTTTTTTCTGTGTCTGCTCTGTCTTCTTAAATCTCCAATCAGTTACAGTGGTTACTTTTTGTTTAAAGGGAGTCCTTCCGGTCCTCTATAGCCGCATGCTTATTCACGATGAGGAATTGCTGCTGAATTAACAGGTCTCAGTGACACTTTGGTAGTAAGATACTGTCTACAAAAGCTAAAGAAATTCATGAATTTAGATTTATTTTTATTGAACTAATGTAAAAGTTAAAATGTGTAAAAATACTGAGCAAAATACAGTGAATAGTGTGTTTTTTTAGTAAAATAGATTCAACATTTTACAAAGCAGCTGTGGAGACAACTTTTTTTTATAAGTATCTATAAGCTGTTTGGAAGGCTTTTAGACGGTAGATTTTTTAATATAGTAAAATACTGATAATTTCTAAGCTCCTACAGAAAGTAAACACTATGATTATTCTCTTCTTCACAGTAACAGTTATTGTTGATTCAAAAATAATCTGTCTGCTAACCAATATTTACCAAAAACTGAGTACACCCCTCACATTTTATAATTTCTTTTTTATGGGACAACACTAAAGATATGACACTTTGATACAATGTAAAATAGTCAGTGTACAACTTGCATAACAGTGTACATTTGCTACATTTCCCTCCCCAGTGTCATGTCACTCATTAGTGTTACAAGGTCTCAAGTGTGAATGGGGAGGAGGTGTGTTAAATTTTGCCTTACCACTCTTTCTCATACTGGTCACTGGAAGTTCAACATGGCACCTCATGGCAAAGAACTATCTGAGGATCTGAAAAGTAGAATTGTTGCTCTACATAAAGATGGCCTAGGCTATAACAAGGGGTCAGCCTGTCAGTTCTCGGACCATACGTTGCACACTGCATCAAATTGGTTTACAAGGCTACATTCACTTTTGTGCTAATGGTTTAGACATTAAAAGTTATTTTGAGGGGACAAATTTACACCATTATACAAGCTGCACACTCACTGACTTTTCATTTACATGATTATATCAAAGTGTCACCAGTTTTTGAAGCCGTTACAGCCCATCCTTAATAGAAACATGAGGCAGATTAATATAGTGTAAGAATACAGGCTGAAATTTACTGTAGCCTAAGGAGTCACAAAGCCAAATAAAACAAGTATTTTGGGCCAATTGTTACAGTAGTAGTAGGGCCTTTTAACTGTTTACCAAAGGATTAATTAATACAAAAAGGTATTGCAGACTTTACAGACAGTCAAGATTCTGAATTATGATCAAAATGTTATGGAAAAATGTTAAGCCTGACAAAGACAGACATATACACGCTGACTTGAGTTATTATAGCCAGCTGGCGAGTGCAGCTGACATTTTGAAGAGCCGGTGAGCAATTTTGCTTTTCAAGCATTCCAACAGATGGGCGAAGGAAAGGATGAAGTGGTAAACCAAAGACACATTCTCAAAGTAAATATGATGTAAAAAACTTCAGAGTTTAACAGTAAACTCTTCAGACCTAAACCATATGGAACCAAAAAGGAGCCACATTTGTACCACCCACACATGGCAGAGCGATTAGGAAACAATAAGTCTACGGTCCAAAAAAGTTGTTGAAATTGTGGGGGCCAACACCATCACAATGTGAAGTGCTGAATCATAAAGACAAGCAGGTGTTCTTAACAAATTGCTTTAACCTCGGTTCCAGTTTAAAACTCCCACTTTTAAACAAAAAATCTACTAAGGTTTATTAATGCTTGAGAAAGTTCAGGATTACCATAGGAAAACATTTCGAATGCAGTTAATGAAAAAAACTGAGTGGAGAAAAGGACTCTAATATAGTCCTAACCAGTGTAATTATGAAGAGATTTCAACACAACTCCACATTTGAACCCCAATCTGTCCTCTTGCTTAAAGTCATCTATGATCTAACATATGACAGATTGGCAGTGCATTGCCATTATTATTCACAGGTCAGAGATTGGCATCAGGCCAATCAAAAGGCCAAAGTCAGCTAGCCGTCATCCGAATTGCGTATTTCACACACACATTATATCACAAAGGCCCACCAATCATAATATGCTACCTTTCTTTATGTTTTTCAGTAAAAAAATTAAACTTGTTTTCCTTTTTTAAAAGGTTTTTAATAGTGGAGTCTGAGAACAACCCCTTTACTGTTTCTGGAGAGGTGTGACTCTGACACTGATTCAGACCTTAATTAAACTAATGTCTAAATTTTTTCAGAGGTTTCACCTGTTATTAATAAATCATCTTGCTTCCATCTCACGTTCCTGTCTCTACTTAGGTCCAACTCCAAACACACACATCAGAAAAGAAGGATCCAGCAACATGAGTGGAAATATGAAGCCATGATTGCCTTTCAAGGGCTCGAAGTTGGTGATCCCTCGTCCTGGAAGCAGTCTACGGCAATGCTGCTCCTCTCGGTCCCCTCAGCGCATACCACCAGCCCAGCTCCAAGGACGCTTGCATCGTCATCCCACTTTTCAGCCAGAACCTGTGCTTGACGCCCGGCACTTCTTCAACCAGGATCAGCATGGTTCCATGTCTCAGTCGCTGCTACAATCTTCTCCACCACCTGTCTGCTTGCTGCCGTAGGCAATGGTGTTATCGAGATGTCTCCTCAGAGCAGCAAAGCCCACTCCTTGCATCCTCAGATCTGCAGAGCCTGCTCCTCGTCTTCTCAGACCACTTGAGCCCGCTCCTAGCCTCAACCTGCCACTGCACTAGAGCCTTGGGCAGTGTCAAGGTGGACCCGCATCGCCCTCCTGATCCCAACCTCTCTGACAAGGGGGTCCAGGTCGCTTCGCCTCCGTCTCAAATTCCTGTCTCTGAGCTCCGTCAAGGGATCTTCCGGCTTACATGCCACTATACAGAGCTCTGTTGAGGGTTCTTCTGGCTTCCCCAGAAATGAGCTCCAAGGTTCCTCTGCAAGACGCAAGGGCCGTTTTATTCGTGGGTTTTACCAGTCTCCTGGTCGGCCTCTTGACAAGACTCTCTGTGGGTTCTCTCAGTCTCCGGGCCAACCGCCTGACAAGATTCTCCCTATGCTGCCAGTCTCCAGACCTTCTTCGTCACCGGCTTCCAGATCTCTTTCACCTTACCTCCAGGTCTTGCCATATTTAGTTCATTTTTTTTTAGGTTTCGTGTCTTACTTATCTCTTGTGTTCCGTTATCTGTGTATTCCAGATTATTCCCTTAGGTTTGTATTTGTCTTTTCCCCTGTTAAGAGTTTCTTTGTGTCTTGGTCCAACATTTATAGGCCCGTTTGATCTTTTTTGGAATTTTCTAAATAAATCACAATAATCTACAGGGGTTAGACAATGAAACTGAAATACCTGGTTTTAGACCACAATAATTTATTAGTATGGTGTAGGGCCTCCTTTTGCGGCCAATACAGCATCAATTCTTCTTGGGAATGACAGATACAAGTCCTGCACAGTGGTCAGATGGATTTTAAGCCATTCTTCTTGCAGGATAGTGGCCAGGTCACTACCTGATACTGGTGGAGGAAAACGTTTCCTGACTCGCTCCTCCAAAACACCCCAAAGTGGCTCAATAATATTTAGATCTGCTGACTGTGCAGGCCATGGGAGATGTTCAACTTCACTTTCATGTTCATCAAACCAATCTTTCACCAGTCTTGCTGTGTGTATTGGTGCATTGTCATCCTGATACACGGCACCGCCTTCAGGATACAATGTTTGAACCATTGGATGCACATGGTCCTCAAGAATGGTTCGGTAGTCCTTGGCAGTGACGCGCCCATCTAGCATACGTATTGGGCCAAGGGAATGCCATGATATGGCAGCCCAAACCATCACTGATCCACCCCCATGCTTCACTCTGGGCATGCAACAGTCTGGGTGGTACGCTTCTTTGGGGCTTCTCCACACCGTAACTCTCCCGGATGTGGGGAAAACAGTAAAGGTGGACTCATCAGAGAACAATACATGTTTCACATTGTCCACAGCCCAAGAATTGCGCTCCTTGCACCATTGAAACCAATGTTTGGCATTGACGTGAGTGACCAAAGGTTTGGCTATAGCAGCCCGGCTGTGTATATTGACCCTGTGGAGCTCCCGACGGACAGTTCTGGTGGAAACAGGAGAGTTGAGGTGCACATTTAATTCTGCCGTGATTTGGGCAGCCGTGGTTGTATGTTTTTTGGGTTAGCACCCGAACATCCCTTTCAGACAGCTTCCTCTTGCGTCCACAGTTAATCCTGTTGGATGTGGTTCGTCCTTCTTGGTGGTATGCTGACATTACCCTGGATACCGTGGCTCTTGATACATCACAAAGACTTGCTGTCTTGGTTACAGATGCGCCAGCAAGACGTGCCCCAACAATTTGTCCTCTTTTGAACTCTGGTATGTCACCCATAATGTTGTGTGCATTTCAATATTTTGAGCAAAACTGTGCTCTTACCCTGCTAATTGAACCTTCACACTCTGCTCTAACTGGTGCAATGTGCAATCAATGAAGACTGGCTACCAGGCTGGTCCAATTTAGCCATGAAACCTCCCACACTAAAATGACAGGTGTTTCAGTTTCATTGTCTAACCCCTGTACTTCCACCACAGCCAGGAACAGAAGAAGAGCGAACTTCCCGTGACGTCACTGTTTGAATGGAGAAGATTAGTTTAGAGTTAAATGATCTAAACCATGTTCGTTTAATGACATTTGCTTTGTTTGCGTTGAGAAACTCAGCCACAGTAGGTGCTAGCAGACTAGCACTCAGCTAATGATGTGTTCTGTGTTGTGTTTTTAAAGTTAAGACAAACTTTATTTAAAGGGTTTAAACAGAGAAAATCCGCCATAACGCGCCGTCCCTGCATATGCATTTCAACCCTTTTATTAGTGGTATTTTAAAAAGGTATGTGTTTGATTCTGATGACAAGCTATGAGCTAATTTTGTTAGCGCCAACTGCTAACACGTGCTTGCCCACTTTATGAGTCACCTGAAGATCATTTACCCAGAAAGGTTGTTATTTCCAATGTAGGAAATAATATTTCCCTAAATATTATTTTACTTAACATGATAACTAATTAAACACCATTAAGACCCATTTATCCAAAACGTTTGGTTCTTATTCAAAACAATATTTCCTTAAATATTTTAATATTTTTTTAATAGTTTTTCTTTAAATATTAATTTAATAAAGGCAGCTAAATAAACACCATTGAGAATTAATCATTCAGAAGGTTGGTTTTATTCAGTAAAACATTCTTTAAAATGTCATTTTATTAAAATAGTGTTTTATCAGATCTTGCATTGTGAATGGTTGTTTGAAGGTATACCAATTATTGCCTAAGTTGGTTCCAAGACCAACTTATCTTCATTTCCAGATTCTTCAAGATAATCCTTGGTTCTCAAACATAAAGAATATTGCATGGTAATGTTGCATAACTCTTTTCAATCATCTTTGATTCACTTGTTTATATTGTACATAGCCATTAGTCTTCCTTATTCTTTCATTTTGCTTGGTAGTTTAGTTTGGCTGTTTTACCATAGGAAAGAGTTTGTTGATTGAAATATGTTTGACTGTGAGTTGACTTATTTATTTTTGTTAATAAATTCTTGTATTTTAAGAAATTATGTGAATTCATTCTGAGTGTGTTTACAGAATTTTGCTGTTCAATAATGCCAGAGCTCGGCTCATCCCTTTCAATTTTGTCCTAATACCACCGCCTTATTGGGCTGGTATTCAGAGGACAACCCTTAACAGACCTAAATATTATTTAATATAAATAAATATAATTTAATAAAACATTTTTTATATATTACTGTAATATTAAATATATTCCTATTCATAATCACAACATTAATAAATCATCATCATGCTCATCCCTCGATCCTGTCTACACCTGGGTCCTACTCCAAACACACTTTCTTCTTCAAAAAAGTTGCTGGTAAATTATGCTCTAAGTTAAGAGCACAGGTACAGTGGTGTCAAGCAGAGGCACAAGACAACAACTGCAGAGCTCTCTGTACAAGAGATGAAGGTTTTATTTGACAGCTTGGTGGTTCTACAAGGATTTATTAAAGGACGTGCCCTGCATTTATAGTTTAAGTAAAATAACTGTTTACAAGAAACAATTTTAGGGTGGTCTTCAAATTTCTATAATCTGTTTTCTTGTGTTTTAATCTTTTAATCGTAGGATGTATTCTTACATCTTGTTCTGCCCAAATTCCTCCATATAGGGATGTTAATATTAAAAAGGAGCATGCCAACAAATGTTGACATGCTAATTAATAAAAAATGTGCCTGTAATCAGACTCACAAATATTCTTGTGGGAGCAGAGGACTGAAGCATAACTGCATCCTTGGTTTCAATGAAGAATGCAAACAATTCTGGCTAACCATCCTGGGAAAACTGAAGGACAAATGTGGAGTGTGTTTTTTTTTCAATTTGAATTTCCCACACTAAGGCATTGTGAAATAAGGAAAATAGGCTTTAGAACAAAACAGCCAGCAATTTGTAAGTGACGCTATATTGTTAATCCTGCTGTTCAGTAATTCCATACTGCAGAAAAAGATGCAGTACACTAATTCTGCTTAAGGGCGAAAGTGTCTCCTTTTCCTTGCTTTTTAGACCAACTTCGTGCAGTGTGATTTCACAGTGCAGCTATAATTCTCTAATTCAACATCCATCTTTTATACCTAGCTCAGCAGGCCTGAGCAGTGCTCGTACCTCTCTAAGACACCATAGCAGGGATAAGGAAAGCTAATGACTTTTTATCATGGATTTTAGCACCAATGCGATAGTAAGACGATGATGCTTTTATTGACAAGAAATTTACAATACTGCGTAAATGTGGAATTCAGACTGACTGAACTTAATATTCTTAAGACTTTCTTGACAGATGATTGTTTATTTTAAACATTTAGTTTTATATCTAATGAAATTGTTGTTAGGAAGGTTTAGCATGTCAGACATGCAGTTAGTTAACCGACTACCAATCTGTAACTAATATCTAGGCTTTATAGGCTGGTGACAGTGGTGCTACAGCACGTGTCACATTTAGCAGCGTTGCCTAAACATTGACAATTTGAAGCAGAATTATCTACCTAATGCAGAGAGTACAATCAGGCTGGAAGCACTCTTGAGTAACACTGTTGGTAACGAACTGCAATAAGCCTCAAAGCTTGCTGCCTGCCACGGCTCCAATGAAAATGACTCTATGCTACCATCACACTAATCACTGGCTGAAACAACCAATCCACGCTCTCGACTCACCAATAAATACCATGCCCAAGTCAGGGCACTTGGACATAGCAGTCAGTATTTGATGTGTTTTACCACTGAAGAATGACTCTGAGATGGGTATAAATATCACACAGGTTCGGCTGGGCTGGTAGCAGAGAGACCGAAGAAAGTCCAGAACTTTTCAGGTTGTAGTCTGAATCTAGCAGATTTAAATAATTTTAACCTGTCGCAGCAAGCAGCAATGAACAGTCCTCTCATGTCTCTGATACAATGATGGAAAAAACAGATGGTGTTTCATGCTCCAAAGCAAAGCTAGGATTTATTGTGAAGCCCTCAAACCTTCAATATATACAGTCAATTTCAACCGATTGTGACAAAGTCAGTCCTGGTCCAGATGTGAGACTTGTGGTGGTAGGGTTATGGTAACAGACATGGTGAAGGCCATAATGACGATTATGTCATAGAATAACTAAACACAAACTTGTGTTCAAATATTTCTGCTTTGAGCTCACTACAAACACACACCTTAGATGGTGAGCAGCCTGCCAGCTAATGAAAGGAAATGAAATCATTATTTTCATCTGGAAAAAAAAAAGGTTAATAAAAAAGTTGCATCCTGCTGAACTGCTGTTTTGACAATGAAACAACATATATGTAGCTTCTTAATAACTTTATTGAAACATCTTGGCTTTGTAAAAACGTTTCTGCCTGAATGACACAACAAACATCACTGAATATATCACTGGCATAGAGAGCCTGAGTCATACTTAACTGCAATTGCTTTACAGTCAGTCATGATTTTAATTATTTTATGCTTTTAAAACTATGAATGTATGCCACAGTATGAATCAAATTGTTGATGCAGCTGCTCAGCCAAGAAAACCCATTTCATGAAGCTCCTTATGCACGCTTCTTGAGCTAATCTGAAGGCCAAATTAAGTTTGTACCGATTGACTCTGCAGAAAGTGGGTGACCTCTGTGAACTATGCATGTCAGCATTCGCTGTCCCCTGTCCATCAGTTTACGTAGCCTACCACTTCATGCTGAGTTCTTGTGGTTCCCAATTGCTTCCACTTTCTTATAATAAAACTGACAGTTGATGGTGGAATATTTAGCGATTACATTTCATCACTGGACTTTGTTACACAGGTGGCATCCTATCACAGTGCCACGCTGGTATTTATTGAGATCCTGAGAGTGACCCATTCTTTCACAAATGTTTGTAGAAACAGTCTGCCTGTCTAGGTGCTCGGTTTATACACCTGTGGCCATAGAAGTCATTGAACACCTTTGGCAATATAGTGCATTTATTGCAGTCCAAGCAGTTCCTTGCAATACTGATTCAGAATACTTTAAAAACGAATTTGCTATATACTGTGCAACCCTATATGGGACAACAGGGAAAATTAAAAATATGGACATTTTCCACAACTGATGGAACGGCAAGACTGAAACTGGTCAGGGAGGCTGCCAAGAGGCTGAAAGCAACCCTTAAGGGGCTGGAGAATTTTCCAACAAATGCTGGTTCTGTTCTACATGTGATAACAATCTCCTATTGCTATCCTCCATATTTCTGGACTAAAACAATGATTAGAAACAGAATTCCATCCTCCCAAAAAAAACAAAAAAAAAACAAAAAGAAAAACATCCAGACCTGGCTAAAATCTCCCAAAAAGATTGTGGAAGAATGTGTTTCATTCTCACGAAACCAGACTGGACCTTTTGGGACATCATTCCGAAAGGTATGTTTGACCACAAAAATCACCAAATAAACACCATTTAGATGGAACTAGACATATTTTATTTAGGTAGATAAAATCAAGAACAGTTTCAATGATGAAGAGGGATTTTAAGTTAAGCCTGAATGCTGAAATTGAATCAATGGTGCCTCAACAAGTTTTAGAATTACTTTAAATATTAGATTAAGGTTTCACACATATGCAACCAAGTTATTTCACATTTCCTTCTCAGAGTTTATGAGCCTTACAGTTCAATTATACAGGAAAACCGTTTGAATTTTTTTTTTTTTTTTACAGGGTTGTAGACTTTTGAGACTCACTGTAACTGCAACTTGACACAATTTGATGCCAGACATGGGCCTGGTTGGGCACAACCTCATGGAAATGCGCCTATTGGCGTATAGAGCGTGGTGATGATGCAGTGAGCACATCAGGGTTGAGAAAAAGAGTGGGAAGCATCCTACTAGAAAAGTACTAAAAACATTGCAGCCTAACGATTTTCTTAATGTTCTGCGATTCTACTCTTTTCTAAAGGGCCACTTAGGTGGTTGAAAGTTTTAATACTGAGTGCTAGGCCTGCAAAAATAGGATTGGCATAATTTCTATCCTAAAACCCACCAATGTGGCTCTGACGTACCAGTTCGCATGTGTGGGCATATGCTGAAGAGGTTTGTGTTTTCAGGCTGCAGAAGAACCTTTTCTGGCAGATGAAACTATGCGGTTCTCCCTTCACTGTCAAAAACATTCTGTGAAGGATGACCACACCTGACACAAAATATATAAAAAGAATACATTCTAAATACCATTTCATGCCAGGAAAACATCAATTTACAAGCAAAATCATTCACTATGTCCCTTCACTTACATATGACCTAAGGGTGTGGCTGTATAGCTTTCTGTGTCCATTCACAAAGAAGCATGCAAATAACCATTATTTTTACATGTATTTTATCTTCATATATTTTATTAGAGTGAAAACTGCTCATGTCTGACTGGATGTTAATGTGTTAAGGTAAACCACATGCGCTAAAATAAAAACCAATTAATCATAAAATAATTGTTATTTATCAGCAGCAAAATTTATACAACTGAATAGATTGTCTCAGTTTATCTTCATGACAATCGCAAACAGCGTTATTATGGAGATAAAATGGACCTGCACATATCAGTAAGAACTGTTCATTACTGACCAAAACTGTCAGGACTGCAACAGTCTATTGATGTGCATCTTGAGCATCTAATGATCTAATGGGAAACAGGTCCATGGTCTACTCTGCCCACACTAAAGGGTTTACCCTTTTAGATTTCTGTTATTTATCTGCATCACATGACACCATAACAGTGTTCTGTACGTTCTTTTTTTCTGTATAACCTGATCGATTAATTCTTCCACTCTTCTCTTTAAGTTGCAATGTGTTCACTGCAACACCTTGACTGTTTTTGTAAAGCACAATGCCATGTTGTGTTTGGTGTATTTAAAAAATGGTGTTGTGTTTTCAGGCCAAACATTTCCACTTTGGTCTCATCTGTCCAAAAATTCCAGCATTACTGAGGTTTTTAATATGATGCAACTTGGCAACCCTAAGCATAATTTTACGTTTGTTTTTGTTTTTTTTAATAGGGGTTCTCCAGGTAACTCTATACAAGAAACCCTACTTCAGTTGATGTAACTGTGCTTTCGTGACCGTAAACATTTACCATGCTCACTATGGCTTTTGAGTGTTTGTGTCTGACCTCAGGGTAACCTAGCTTGGATATCTGCTCCAGGGAAGATATGCATAAGTTTCTGCACTTCTTTTCTCTTGAAAATAATACAAATATAGTTTTTAAATGGTCTTGAAGTGATGCCACACATATGAACTAGAATGAAATTAAATTCCTAATCCACATGATTTAATATCATGCTGGCTACTCTTTGCTGCTAAAACAGCTTCAACTCTTCTATTAAAGCTTTTCAGCACTTCACTATGTTTACGAGTGTGTTTATAGGAACTATTGACCATTCTTGCAGAAGTGCATTTCTGTGGTCAGACACTGATGTTGGTCGAGAAGTCCTGGTTCACAGTCTGTTCACAAAGCGAATATATAATTATCTGTTTAGATAGCTGATTACAATTGGATATCTAAAGACATCAATTGTGAGTTCTTAAACTGAATAAAAATCACTACTAACTCAAAAGAAGTGTGTAATAATCGATAGATCTTTAATAATTAAAGCCTGTGAGATGTGTGTCTTAGAAACTACAACCACATACATATGCTGCAGCATCATGAGCGTAATAAATCTTAATTTGTTTAGTAATAAAATCTCAAAAATTTTCAATTTTATATATTTATTTCTCAATATATAAACTTTAAGGCATATATCAAAACAACATCCTGTTTGTATTGTAACATCTCAGGTGTTTCAAACATTTCCTCTCCAATGTTGCTAGCTGCAGACGACGAGTCGCTAACGTATACAGGCGTGCTGATGGTGCCGAATGCAGGAGTTGTAGCCGTAGTTCTGTGGCTGTAGAAAATTGTGAATTCTTCAACCTTGAGAAAAAATGTATGCTTAACCAGGTGCTTCCTCAGATTAGAAGTATTCCCACTGCTGGCCTTGCACGTCGCATCACAAATATTGCAGTGACCGTAATCTGCATCACATTTTGAAAAGTGGAGCTCTTTCTATTAGGCATGCTTTGTTGATGGTACCAGCGGCAACCAGTTTGAGTTGAGTGTTTCTATTGTGTTTATGTTTTGATAATTTTCTTGTTTTCTCAGTTAATTATTGTTAGTATTATCTTTCACACTGGTTTATTCTTGTGCTCTGTTCTTTCTACATTTGGAATTATCTTCTGGTTCTGGGTGACAGCTGTTTGCGGAGTGAGCTCTCTGTACTACAAAAAAGACCTTGTTTTGGCAGACTCAAACCTACTCAGGTTCAACTGTACACAAAATATTATTCATAACACTGATCCATATTACATGAGAAACAATAATTTTAATTTAAATAATAAAATATATTCAAGTGATGAATTAAGCTGAAATTATATTACAATGGATATTGATCCAGATTTGAAATTTTACATAAACTTAAATGACTGTAAATACTACCATGAGCAACAAATATCAACTTTAACTAATATTGCTTTAGATGTATTATCAATATTAAATTTGAAGGAAGAAGCCTAAATGCAATTTTTTATAATATTGTTGACTTTTTATATCAACTGGATGTGCATTTTGATGTTATTGCAATATCAGAGACGTGGCTAAAAAGCGATAAAAAAAACAACTTTGATATTGACGGTTATATGTACAGACAAGACCGATACTGTAAGAGTGGTGGTGGGGTGGCACTATATGTAAATAACAAGATACATGGACGAATTGTGGACAATTTGACCATCGATGTGGATAACATTATGGAATGTGTAACCTATGAAATAGAAATGGCAAATAGGAAAAACATACTGATTTGTTATATATATAGACTCGTACTCGTCGTCTTCCGCTTCATCCGGGACCTGGTTGCAAGGGCAGCCGACTCAGTGGAAACACCCAGACGTCCCTCTCCCCAGACACCTCCTCCAGCTCGTCCGGGGGATTTCCAAGGGGTTCCCAGGCCAGCCGAGAGACCTAGTCCTTCCAGCGTGTCCTGGGCCGTCCCCTGGGCCTCCTCCCGGTGGGGTGTGCCTGGAACACCTCCCAAGGAAGGCACCCGGGAGGCATCCGGTATAGATGCCCAAGCCACCCCAACTGGCTCCTCTCGATGTGGAGGAGCAGCGGCTCTACTCCGAGCTCCTCCCAGATGGCCAAGCTCCTCACCCTATCTCTAATGGAGTGCCCTTAGAGAAGAGACGAAATCCACTGGTTCGTTCCTAAACCAGACCCCCTCAGGCCCTTGGCTGCGCCTAGAAATCCTGTCCATAAAAGTTATGAACAGGACCGGTGACAGCAAGTCCAAAATACTTTTAAGTTTAATGATTTAGTCAACTTCAAAACACTACAATTACTCTTTAAAGCAAAATACCACCAATTACCAGAGAATATTCAAATATTATTTAGTGACAGAGAAGCTAACTATAACTTTACTTCAAAACTTAATTTCAAAAAGTTGTTTTTCCATACATCTATAACAAAATGTGCATAACGCGATGCGAAGTTGATTTATGGAACGGGTTAAATTACGAGTTTAAAAGTTGCTTAAATATATATCAGTTTAAGAAAAAGGGAGAAATACACCATATTAGAAAATTATGCAAACAAAGGATGATTTCAGCAAATTATAAAAAAAATAGTATATTTCATAAATCATGATGACAACCTTGCTATTATAATGTTAATCTAGCAAATTTTACAGTTACATATGACATAATAGTATAAAGTTTTTAAAAGCATACAGATGTTCACATCTTGACTGGAGGAGGGGTCAGGAGTATATAAGTTTTTAACTTTTTCCAACTCCTTTTTTGGGCACAAAATGTTGTCATGTTGGTATGCATTGTTTGTTATTTATTTTGTTGGGTTGCTCAATAAATAAATAAAGAAATTATTGTTAGTATTATCTTTCACACTGGTTTATTCTTGTGCTCTGTTCTTACTACATTTGGAATTATCTTCTGTTAGATACTCTCTTAGGTCTCTTTGTGTTTCTGCACTCCTCATTTCTTCTGCCTCAGCTGCTCCACATATCCTCTAATTGTTTTGCCTTCTCTCTGCCTCAGCTGCAACTCATTCCATCTGTTTAGTTCAGCTGGTTGTCCTGTCATATCTCTACCCCTGCCTCTGTATATACACTTACCAGTTCTCTTTGTTTCTCGCTGGTTCCATTTATTGACTTTATGCTCTGTTGCTCCGTGTTCTCCATGGTTTATCAGTCTTACCACTTTGTACAGGACAGTTTTTATTATACAAACATTCAGTTCTTGCTTGCTCTGCGTTTGAGTCTTTATACCAAAGCATGACAACTATTATAATTACAAGAATTATTAATATAGTATTAAGAAATCCTGAGCTCAACAATGCCAACTGGTCACTACATTTGTGAGACACATTGGAGCATCAAAAATAAGTAGCACATTTATTGAAGGAAAATGCTTTCTGTTCACAAAAAACAAATGTATTTACAGATGGTGCCCTTACAGCAATATGAGAGCAGCTATTAGATCTGGTTACATTTGGAAACTGGCTCCTCGCTGCAAATTACATTTTGATGTTTTCTATGTTCAGCTACAGTAAGAGGGATTTTAAATATCTAGTAAACTTACGTAGACGCTGTCCCATTTGGCTGGCATGCCATGGCTCGGGGGTGGCTGTGAAATACCCGACCTGTCAGACAGCTTATTCTGGAAAGCTCTCACTGCAAAAAATCCCAGCATGAGAACTTGAACTTGCACAGACAAATGCACGGTTCCTCCGAACTGCATCATTATGTGCCAGCAGGACAGTACAATCTCTGAACACATGCTCCCTCTGAGTTCTTCTATCAGCGATGTCCACCAGCAGTGTCAAAGCTGCCATTGTTCCACAATTACCCTATTTATGGAAATGGTCGATTGTCTACACCTTGTCCACTTTAGGAATCACTACACCTGACTTGTCTGAAATTAATCTGCCCATACATTACCATTACCATTGTCAGTCATATTTCAGTGTATTTAGGTGAGTTTTAGAACTTTGCAGTTTGACACTATTGACTGAAAAAGTTTGTGTGGCTGTTGCACATTTTTCCGGCAGGTCAAAAATTTGCATGGATTTCCACACACGTTCACACAACATTCATTTTTAGGCATGTCGACTTATGCATGAAACAATGCGCCGCGAGGTTTATGTGTGTATGCACGGTTTATACGTGAGGCCATTGGTGAGGACACGTGTTACTGGTTTTCTCTTGATACATTAAATTGTAGCACTGCAAAGAGGAACTTATTGTTTACCATGTCAATATGTTCCTGTGTGCTGTTGTAGTGCTGCCAGTGTTTGATTTAATCATAAAACCTGTGTAAATATGGGAAACATTCAGTATGTCCCAGAAAAAGCTACACGTTTGAGAATTGTTTAATATAATAATATATGTTTAAAATATGTAGACCTCATGTATTTCTCTCAAATGAACATGTCAGCGTTACTTTCTTACCTGTGTATTTTACTGCTAATAAACTGAACATTTACGCCATCACATCAGCAAGTTTTTAGAGGTAAAAAGTATATGTTGTTAACAATTTTATTTTAACTGTTTAAAAAAATCATGTACCTGTAATTTAAAATGATCCTTTCCAGCTATATTAAAGCGCATTGAAGTACGTTACATTTTGGCACGTTACAACCATAAACTTCAATGTATTTTATCAGGACTTTATGTGACAGACCAAAAAAAAGTAATAAATAACTGGCAAGTGGAAGGAGAAGAATACAGGGTTTTCACATTTTATACCAATAACAAAATACAAGGGTGGCATTCATTTGTATTCAGCCCCCCTTAAGGGGGTCCAGTCCAATTAATTGCCTTCAGAAGTCCCTTAATCAAAAAGAGTCCACCTGTGTGTTTGTGTGTGTGTGTGTGAATGTAATTTCAGTATGAATCCAGCTGTTCTGTGGAGGACTCAGAGGTTTGCTAGAGAGCATTTAGTGAACAAACAGCATCAGAAAGACCAAGGAACACAGCAGACAGGTCAGGGAGAAGGCTTTGGAGACTTTTAAAGCATGGTTAGATTATAAAACAATATCCCAAACTTTGAACATCTCCATATGAATCGTCCAAAAATTGACAAGAGTATGGCACAACCACCTACTAGGCCTGTATGATATCAGGAAAAAAATCTAATTGTGATTTTATTGCTGGATATTGTGAAGAAGAAATCCATTACAATTACCTGCTTTTCACAGACTCTTTCATCACAATGACCATAATCATTCTTTATAAACTTTTGCATCTCAGCCACTAAAAATATACTTGTCATGTATTGAGGGCAGGTAAAGTCCGTCCAACAGGCCAGATATATTATTGGCATTCAGAACTTGCATCCATGGTACTTAAAATATAAGACAATACCAAAAATTGCATTCAAGCAGTATGTTGTTATTGTATTATTTCAGATACTGATATTGCAATGGAATAGTTTAAATTAAGGCAGACCTAATCTAATACACGATTCATGGTAACCCTAAAAAAATGATGATCAGACCGTTTTCATCCAATCTGACTGAGCTTGAGCTATTTCACAAGGAAGTATGGCCCAAATTTTCATTCTCTATAGATGCAAAGCTGCAAGAGCGAAACCTCACAGAAAACTAGCTATGAATGCACTGAAAGGTGGTTCTATGATGTATTAAAGTACATGGCACACGTTTCAGGTTTTTATTTGGAAAAATATCTCTGAACCATGTATCATTTTCCTGTCTGTACACAGTTATGCACTACACTGTGTTTATCGAGCACAGAAAATTCCAATTAAACATATTAAAGTCGGTCGGTCTGTCAGACGGACGGATATTTTCTTATTGTAAAAGGTTTACCACAAGATGTTGGGAATATAACTAATTTACAATTATAGAGGATATCTGTCTGAATGTAAACCTGAACTAAACTGGATTTTTAAGCCAACTAATGAGTGTTGGTTTAACTATTAAAAAAAAATCAATTGATTAAACAATATTTCTTTAAGCCTTTTTTAGCTGGCTGCGATGTGCAAAAGTTACATGGTGAGTGGGACATTTCACACTTTTAAAGCTGTCATGTCCGTGCTCACTGGCGGAAAAACTAACACGATGATGCTATTTTTACATTTATCAAACTTACTCTCAAATCTCAGTATTTTCTGCACTTTCCTTCTATGTATTTCATGTGGAAAACTAATGGTAGCCTTGTTGCATCTATAGCATTTCAGAGGGAAAGTGCTGCTAATCAGTTGCACTTGGTTAGCTGATCATCACCTGATGTGACTATCTCAATAAATATCTAAGTATTCGTAGTTTGCTGGTCTAAAACCGACAACTGTGTGTTTAGACAATGCAAAGTTTGAAAAACATCAGCAATGATCTTTGATATGCATTCGTTGTTACCCACATCCTTTAGCTTGTACCGCTACAAACTAAAGGACTGCCCCCTACCCAATCAATGACTGAAAGTCTTCCTACGCAGCATTTCCAGCACGACTCCAACAATTGGAACCGCAAGCAAGCAGGTACTAAAAATAGTAACGGTTCTACGTAACCGTTACTATTTCAAAAGCCAAAAAAGCGAGTAGAGCCGTACTGAACCGTGCTGAGCAGGAAATAGTGGAAAAGGGGTATGACGGACAATCTCAAACACTGCAGCAAATCTGCACCACAATGTCTGAAAAAGAAAAGAATCAGGCTGTTGCAAGGGCCTAGTCAAAGTCCAGAGCTCAACATGAGTGAAATGAGGAGTTGGGACCTTGAAAAAAGCAGGTTTTACAGAGAATGGGACATAAAATAAAAAAATATACGAAAATGCCTTGCCAGAGGTCAGAGGAAAATAGACAGACAGGTTGGAGATGATAGAAAGGCAACAGAAGCTCAAATAACAACTTTTTACAAGAAAGGTATGCAGACTACAATCTCTGAACACACACCGCATCACACAGCAAGAGAAGAGCACAGTCAGCTGAAAACAGGACAGTGAGACTTTAGTTCACACACGCTTACTGACATTGGACAATAACAGATCACAAAGCTCGAATCATCTTAAACTGGTTTCATCAACATGCCAACGAGTCCAATCGAACTCCAATGGCCTCCACGGTCACCAAATCTCAATCCAATGGAGCACCTTTGGGATACGATGGAACAGGATATTTGTATCATCAATTTGCAGCAAACAAATCTTTAGTTTTTGAGAGATCTGAAAGCCAAAGGGGTTCTAATCCGCTACTAGCAAGGTGTACCTAATGAAGTGGCTGATATGTTGTAAAGAAAAGTTATCCAAAATGTATCTGCAATGAAGTGGAGAGACTGAAAAAGTCATGTAGAAAAACACTATCTAATAGGTTGTAGGTGCTACAGACGTACTGTGTTTTTCCAGTAAGCCTCACGGAAACCTTTTTTTGCCACAAAATTCAATACTGACTGAAAGTGGGACTGCATTTATTCAGTGTTGTGAGCCTTCACATTAAGTTCACTCAGCCAAAGACCTTCTGAGATTTCGATCTAACTAAACAGGGTTGAAAATTCACGCCGTGTGCTCAGGCTTAGGGCAGCCCTGAACACAACACTAAAAGCACAACACCTGTTGATAAATAGTCAGCGTAATAACAGTGGAACAGTATGCAGGGGACCATCAACTGTCCAGCATCCAGTTGGATACTAAATTAGCTTACCAAGCTAAGGTGCTATCGGCTTTACGACCATTGTCGTTCATAATGCATGTTAAGTACTTTTGCGGACCTTACATGCTGCACGAAAACAGTCCTCGAAACTAGCTACGAAAATGTCTGGGCGGTTTTTTTTTATCTTCAATCCGAAGTGAGTAGAACTCATTCACTTCATTTTGCTAAATCTTTTTGATTTGTTATATTCAGGAACATAAACACGTCAACACGCTGGATAAATCCAGCTCCCTGCTCTCCCCAGACTATTGACTTACCCCTAGGTGAACACCCCTAGCTCCCTCTTCTTCCACCGTTGACTCGGTTATCTCTGCAGACCGATACGCGGATACACGTGTCCACAAGTGTCAGTGTTTTCGGAATTAGAGCCACCGCATCGTAAAGATGATGGTCTGCTTGTGAGGAAACACTGGATCCTCTTCCTGTCCAGTCGGTTATGTCTGTTTGAAGCATTTGCACTCATGCAGAGCTTGAAAATAACACAAGCTATAGTTGGCTGTTTTCTCTTTAAATTCTACCATTTTTATAGGGTAATTTTTTTAAAAGTCACGTACATGTGTCATTTCTGGTATTCAGAAAAAAAAAGCAGAGTGAGACCTCTACGAGATGTGCTCTTACTAGCCATGTTGTTTCTATAGTTAGACTCGGTTGCCATCTAGTGGACGTTTAAGAAATAGGAGACTTCTCAAAAAAATTTATTATTATTTGTATGAAAACAATTAATAATTCATAAGAAGCAAATATAATGTCTCCTGAAAGCAGCCAATAAAAAAGCATTGCTAGAAATGCAGAATAGAGAGAAGTAATTTGTGTAAGGTGTCCTTCCCTATGCAAGGACCTTCGTAGGAAAAATAATAATGAAAAGGTAAACAGGTAAAGTTTAATAAATTATTGACACACATTTGGTAAACGCCTTTAAAAGTGAATTATTTTAAATTAGGTAACAATTGCAGTTTTTCAATAATTTCCCTGAACAAACCCTTCTCTGAGTCTCTTAATAATAAATGTTTTATGACCAGTTTAGATCAGTGGGCCTTTTGGGTACATTCAGTTCAAATTAGTTCGGTTAAACCCAATTCAAATCAGTTTATTAAGCACTAACTAACAACAAATATCACCTAAAGGAAGTTTATAAGAAAAACAATTCAACCTCACAGAAAGTTATAATGAAATATACACTCACCAGCCACTTTATGAGGTAAACCTACCCAGTTGCTTGTTAACATAAAAAGAGAATCATCCTTTTGATTTAGACATCTACTTGCTAAAGTACAAACCCACATTAGAATAAGGAAGAAAGGTGATTTAAGGGACTTTGAACTTTTACAGACAATGCAGTTGTGTGGATGAAAAGGGCTTGTTGATCTCAGAGGAGAATGGGCAGACTGAATCCAGGTAAACAGAAGGCATAAGTAGCTCAAATAATCACTCGTTAAAACTAAGCTGTGCAGAATAACATCTCACTGATCTAAGAACAATAAACAACAATTTACCCAAACTCACCAAAATCTGAGGTCTGTTGAATATTTTATCAGCACACTTTGGGCCCTTTGTACAAACTAAACATTGAAAAAAACTTACCTAAGTATTGTTAATGACTGTCCTTTATGTCCACATTGTAGCACTTTTGTCAAACAGCTAAAATCCAACAGGTTTCTTGGACATTACAATAAGTTCACTGTACTCAAATGGTCTCCAGAATTACTAAATGTCAATCCAACAGTGCACCTATGGGATGTGATGGAACAGGAGGTTCACATCCTGGAAGTGCAGCTAACAAATCTGCCTCAACAGTACATTACTATTATTAAAATATGGACCGCTAAATGGTGGTCCAACATGGCATAAGCAAGGTGTGTGTGTGTGTGTGTGTGTATATATATATATATATATATATATGTGTGTGTGTACAGGGGTTGGACAATGAAACTGAAACACCTGTCATTTTAGTGTGGGAGGTTTCATGGCTAAATTGGACCAGCCTGGTAGCCAGTCTTCATTGATTGCACATTGCAC